>RBNK01000043.1:0-51567 GCA_003990785.1 Endogone sp. FLAS-F59071 | reverse complement strand
ACAAGGAAAAAAAAAAATTGCTGCTAATAGTAAATACTGCTCAACATGAAAAATAAAAAAAAAATAACAATAATAAATATTAATAATAAATACACATATGTAGTATATTATATATAAGCTATTATTTTTGAAGACGGACCAATTTTTTTTTCTTGATGAAAGTGGCAGTCATTTCTTTCGGTCATCCGCATGATCCGCCTTCAAAAATAATCACCCATATGACTCAGTGTTTTAGAAATGATACCAAGACAATGATGTCATGGTTTTTCATGGTGGCGGTCCCAAGGAATAGAATGTGCGAGAAGTGCAACAAACTTAATTGCCCAATCATGTACTTGTTGCTGACGCCACAACCCACAACAATAAAAGGCGAGAGTGCTTCAATCGCATCCTTCTCTCCAGCCTCTCCCTTCTTTCTAAATCTCCTCTCTCTAAGCCTTTTCCTTCTCTTTAAGCATCTTTCTTCTCCTCAAGCTTTTCCTTTTCCTTCTCTTCAAACCTCTTCTCCAAACCTCTTCTATCTCTTCCTTCTGTCCAAATATCTTTCTTCTCTCCAAGCCTCTTCCTTCTCAAGCCTCTTCCTTTTCTTCAAGCCTCCAAACCTCATTAGGAAACTATTTTCAGTTTGTAATCTATAACTATGTAGCATTCATTCTCATAGTCTGTTCATAGACTGTTCTAGAAAGGTTTGTATGATTATAATATAGTTCATAGGGCTAGGGAGGTAGGTGGCAGGTATTTAAATATTCAGCTGCACTATAAAGAAATGCTGGGAGGTGAGGGTGGTGCTTAAATATTCAGTAGAAATGTGGTCGGCACTATAAAGATAGGACTGGATAGTGAAGGGTGGCGGGTACTTAAATATGCAGAAATTTGGTCAGCACTATGAAGATAGGACTGGATAGTGCCAGGAGGGTCGGGTCGGGTCGGCAGGTACTTTAAAGATAGCTGCCTCCACGCCACTGGGAGGATAAATACAGTGGTGGATGTTAGAATCCCTCATCCTAGACTAAAGGAACTGACGAGTGCAGAGTCCGGTCGGCACTATAAAGATAGGACTGGGGTGCAAAGTCTGGTCGGCACTATAAATATAGGACTGGATAGTGCTGGGAGGTAAGGGTGGCGGGCACTTAAAAAATTCAGCTGGATGAGTGCAAAGTCGGGTCGGCACTATAAAGATAGGACCGAAGTGCAAAGTCTAGTCGGCACTATAAATATAGGATTGGATAGTGCTGGGAGGTAAGGGTGGCGGGCACTTAAAAAGTTCAGCTGGATGAGTGCAAAGTTGGGTCGGCACTATAAAGATAGGACCGAAGTGCAAAGTCTAGTCGGCACTATAAATATAGGATTGGATAGTGCTAGGAGGTAAGGGTGGCGGGCACTTAAAAAGTTCAGCTGGATGAGTGCAAAGTCGGGTCGGCACTATAAAGATAGGACTGAAGTGCAAAGTCTAGTTGGCACTATAAATATAGGATTGGATAGTGCTGGGAGGTAAGGGTGGCGGGCACTTAAAAAGTTCAGCTGGATGAGTGCAAAGTCGGGTCGGCACTATAAAGATAGGACCAAAGTGCAAAGTCTAGTCGGCACTATAAATATAGGATTGGATAGTGCTGGGAGGTAAGGGTGGCGGGCACTTAAAAAGTTCAGCTGGATGAGTGCAAAGTCGGGTCGGCACTATAAAGATAGGACTGAAGTGCAAAGTCTAGTCGGCACTATAAATATAGGACTGGATAGTGCCGGGAGGGTCGGGTCGGCGGGCACTTTAAAGATACAGCTGTCTCCACGCCACTGGGAGAGATAAATACAGTGGTGGGTGTTAGAGTCCCTCATCCTAAACCAGTGCTGGGAGGTAAGGGTGGCGGGAACTTAAATATTCAGCTGGATGAGTGCAGAAATCTGGTCGGCACTATAAAGATAGGACTGGATAGTGCTGGGAGGCGCGTTCTGCATTCGGACGCACACGCCATAGTGTCTTGCCCAAGACAAGGAAATTGAAAACTTGGAATAAAATGCTTACAACAAAAAAAAAAAAAAAAAAGGAGAGCATGCAATATTTCTAATGATTGTCACGTCTAGCTGAAGTCGCATTTTTATTCTTTTAAACGGCGTCATACATGCGAGATGCAAAAAAGATCAAGGGTGTTGTAAATCAGAGCATTCTATATCTCTATATCGCGATGATAATTTACACGTGATGGCATCACTAAACCGAAATGGAGTACATTGCGTACTTCACGTACCCAGAGTGTACATTGCGTAACTCAGGTATACGATATCGTACCTTAGGTACGGGATGTATATGGTTCCAGTTTGGTGATGTGTATCACCCAAACGGGTAGAATAAAGGAATAAATAAGTGCTGCACGCCTTGCATGCAGCCCGCACTGCCACACTTATGCAGGATCCACTAGTCCTATGCACCAGGACATGATAACTTCATACCACGGAAAAAGAAAGAGTGCTATGAAAAACCGCGCACATATCATCGTAATTAAATGAACAATTACCTTAAAATTTCATGCCCAAGCCGTCTTTTCTTTGATATTGCTGTATAATCAAATAAAGCTTCATCCTAATATCACTCAAGTATGGTCGAAAGGCTCGTACCAAATAAATGAAAGCGTTGAAGATAAACCTTGCGATCTGAATCCAACTAGTTGTGGAGGTTTCCAAATCCAGACCGAGAGGGATTCAGGCAGCACAGGACTCAGGCCGCGCAAGACATCAATTGAAGTATCCGTCCGAAATCAGATATAAAAGGGCCACAGGAAATGAGACTGGCCAGCTCAACAGCATGAACACGAATTACTGTTCAATTCAATTCCGCGACCCTATTACTGTCGGGAACCACCGAGCCATAGTGAAAGCCAACCCTACGAAACGACGATGCGACCACTGCGACAGAGTAAGGAGAGCGTGCGACAAAGGCAATCCCTGTTCCGGCTGTCAGCATCTGAGGATTAAGTGCACATACTCGCGGCCTATTAGCGAGTCAAAGACTAGGAAAAGACCGGAGGCGCTGGAAAGGTCTGCAAAAACGGCAGAAAATATCCATAGTAAACCAAGGTATACAAAAGCTTTTGTATATAGAACCAGTAGATCTTTTAAGCACCACATGACAATATTGTTCTTACTAAATTAATAGCTGGACGCCGTTACATTGGTCCGCAGAAAACGGGCTTTTAAAAATTGTGAGGCTGCTTCCGAATAGACGCTGATATACGGAGCTTTGAGGGATAACGCCACTACATTTGGCTGCAAAGAACATGTCGAAGTCGCGAAGCTACTTTTGGTCGAGTTCAAAGTGGACCCAAATGTCAAGGACGATAGGGGGCAATCGCCACTGTACTTGGCTGCAATGAACGGGCACGTCGAGGTCGCGAAGCTACTTTTGGTCGAGTTCAAAGTGGACCCAAATGCCCAGGACGCCAACGGGAGCACACCGTTGCACTCCGCGGTGAGGAGCTCGTTTATTGGGAAAACTAAAAAGTGTATTGAAGTCATAAAGCTGCTAGTGACCGATTTCAACGCCGACGTCAATGTAAGGGACAATGAGAGTCTAACGCCAGAGGAATACGCTACAAAATGGGGATACGGTGATGTCGCGGAATTCCTCAACTCGTTGCGAATCAACAACACCTATGAAATAGCGAGTCTTGATATAAAATTTAAATAGACTTCCCGAGTGCTTGTCTGTAAGCAGTTGCCTGTAAGCAGTTGCCTGTAAGCCCTTCCTGGTTGCCTGTAGGAAGAAGGATTTACAGGCAACTGGGAAGGACTTACAGGCAACCAGGAGAGCTTGCAAGGGGCTACAGGCAACCAAGAGGGGTTTACAGGCAACTGGAGGTAATTGGGAAGGATTTACAGGCAACCGGATCATGACTCGCACAACCATGGTGCAACTATAACTCGCGCAACCATGGCATTCATGCAACTGTAACTTGGCATTCTCATCAGGAATAAAATTTTATAATGTATTACTGATGGTGGCTCAGATAACTTTGTCTGAATTGACTTTTTGTCTGAATAATAAATGACAAGCAAGCTCTACCCTCTCACTGTCGAGTATAGGCTTGGCGCACCATAGGGGGGTCCAATCACTATAAGTCACAACCGATCACCGATCACAGGCACACGCTTTTCCATTGATCGTGCTTAAAAAATATTGATTGATCAAAAAAGCATTTATAATTACAACAAAAGTCAAAAAAAAAAAAAAAAAAAAAAAAAAAAAAAAAAAAAAAAAAAATTAAAAATAAAAAAAAAAAAAAAAAAAAAAAAAAAAAAAAAAGAGTAATGAATAGCAAATAAAATGTCCCTTTCCTTTCTTGGTAGGCCACATGCACGCAAATTATAACCAATCGGCAGTCCCGACATGAGCCCAGGAGATAGGAAAAAAGACGTAAAAGCACCAAGCTATTAATCAACGTATTCCATCCATTGTAGTCCATCCAATGTGCTTCACCTGCGCATCTAATCAATCTCGTTCTCGTCATCGGGATCAGCGCCGAACTGGGTGTAATCAATCTTCTTTCCACGAGTGCGGCGGCCGGTGGAAATGATGTTTGTCGTGTCGAGGGCTACATCGTCGCCTGAAAAGTGAAATTCATTAAATGATGAAATGATGAAATGAAAAAACCGGATTTATGTGTCAAATGTGTACGTCCATAATCGTGCCATATTCCAGGAGCGAACGTTAGCCCATTGTGAGGCCAAAGTTGAGAGTTTGTGGTGGCCATCATCTGCTGGTTTGCTCTCAAATTAAAATTCTGCATAATACTTGTTCATCAACCTATTCCTTACACTTCATCCTTATAAAACTGTTCCTCGGAATACGTTCAAATCACGAGCTAATCTGCATAGAATCCCGACGACCCACTCACCTGATACCTCCGAGTCTACATCACTGGGATCGTCGTCATCGTCCGATGCCTTCTTCTTCTTCTTCTTGGGAGGCGCTTTCTTCTTCTCGGTCTTCTTTTTGGGAGTGGCCGCAGTTTTAGACTTGGATTTGGATTTAGATTTCTTTTTGGTGTTGTAGTCAGAACCGTCGTCGTCATCATTGTCGAAATTCTCGGACTCGTCGGAAGCTGATTCCTCTTCTTCAAAGAATGTTAGACAGGAAAGACATAAGATGTGAGGGCGTGCGATGAGAGATTATTGTATAAAAAATAAAATCAGACTGGAACATATTTTTTAAAGTTAAAAGGATCCGATGATGCCTCCCCCCCCCTTTTTTTTTTCTTTTTCCAGCTAATCAAACCTCACCCACACACTTTCCCTCTTCAGACTTGTGCAAAAACTCAGATTAAGAATGATCAGTATAGTATATACGTACCCTCCTCGTCAGAGTCCGCCAGGAATCCGTCCTCCTTGTCATAGTCGTCCTCGTTCACGCGTCGAGGGGGAGCGCGCGGCGCAGCCGAAGAGGACTTGGACTCCTTCTTTGCGGGCGCAGGTGCGGGCTTGGCCTTAGGCTTCTTAGGCCTGCAAGAGTGGAAGGCCGGGAATAAGGCGCAGGACGTGTAGGGCTTCGTTGTGGAAAATAGTTCCAAGGAATCGACGCGTCTCCCGGAACGGCTCGCGCACAACGACACCAAGAATGATGCTTACTTATCCTCTGAAGCGGCTGAGGCGGCTGAAGCGGCTTCGTTTTGAGCTCTGCGCTTGGCAGCGAGTTCCTCAAGCTTCCTCTTTCTGTCGTTGTCGGCCATTGATCGGGGGGGTTCTGGTTTACAGGGAGAGGCTGGCGGTTGACCAGTTTCGTTCCCAAAACAAATCGCTGCCCACGTGATCGATCATAACTCTTTTTTAAACAGAGAAATTGGAAGAAATCGTTTTGATCAATTGTCTTGTTTGCAAGAGCAAGAAACAAAAAACTAAAATATTCGACAAATTAGAGCATGGTAAAAAATTCGCAAATAATAGATGTTGCTCAAAAGACAAGATTGACGTTTGTCAAATCGCGACTTGCACAAATATACAAAGAAACCCAATCATGGCCAAGCAACTACTTTACTCGTTCTTCTCTCGACGCCAAGACATCTCAAGCGTATTTTGCTGTTCGAATCCGTGATGCCAAAGTATCTCCCTCAGCTCGCCACATGTCTCTAACACGCGCCCCCAAAATTCATATGGAAGCCGTTTGTTCGATAGGTGCAGGTGACCAAAAGCCAGCACCCACCGCGTGGGATCGCTGATAGGAGGAGTCGAAGGGGAGATCCTCAAGATCACGACACCAGATCGCGACTGCGCGCGGGACAGCCTCGTTCATATATGAGTTGGCTGAGTTCTAGACGCTTGAGTGATCTGCCACGCGAGACGACGAGCTCCAGTGCCGCGGCAAGCCTCGATATATAATCTTCCCCCAGATTCTGGTGTGTTAGTAATAATCAAGCCTTCCAAAACGCCAAAACGGTGCGTAAGAGTTCTAACTGGAAAACGCTACCACAGTGCTTAGTCAGGCGGGAGAGGACCACACTGGGAGCCTTTAACGGGAAACAAAAGATGCTTAAGTGGGATGAATTTGAGGATGGTGAACAGGGCTTCGCGATCCTCTGGCTCGTAGGCTTGTTTGTTGAAATTCCGGGTGAGGTTCGGGCGGGGATTTTCGTTGTTGAGAGACACCTCGTAGGATTCCACAAAGTCAGTCAACAAGATAGTAAAATCTCTAATCTCGGTAGAGTATGGCAAGCCCAACTAGTGGGCGGAAGTGAGCAAGGCCGCTATTCGGCAAAGATTATACAGTAGTGATAGTTTCATATCGGTATTGGTGCGGGAATACCAGCTTTTGGAGACAATTTTGTGGGATTATAGCTCGAGCCACGGCGTATCAGCTGCGACAGACCATGGAGGCGGCCATCAAGTCTAAAATAGTGTGTTTAACTTGCCCGCCGGCAGGATGCAGGAGTATTTCGCGTACTATCTCGGGTGGTAGGGTTGGCGACGGCATTTTCGTTGGAGTTGTTAATTCTTCTATCCATCATCCATTTATCCAAAAAAAAAAAAAAAAAAAAAAAAAAAAAAATGCATCCGCACATCCAACTGGCCAAATTGGCATATGTTGTTTTGTTTTGTTTTGTTTTTTTTGTTCGGCTTTGCATATTACTATCCGATATGGTATTTCGAGCATACAAATTGAATGTACTGAAAACTCGGACCGTCTCTTAGAAAATCGGCCTACCCAGCAGCAACACGATCTGCTCAGCATCTCACATGACAATGGAAATGCATCTGTCGCCACAAAGCTCGCCAAATTTGATTTCAACAGATACTTGTGTCATTTCCCAGCCTTTTGTTTGTGAGCTCGAACTTTTTGGTAGCATATAGTAAACAAACATGCGGCAGCGACCAAGACATTATACTAGTTGTAGTACCCTTGGCGTACACAGAAGACCGACAGTCAGAAATCCAACAAAAATGTGAATAACCCGACTAAACCGTAAACGCCAACTGAAAATGCCCTCCAATAATATGAAACTGCTCCGATATTATCTATTCTTCGACCCGTAGCGCCCGGCGCCATTTAGAAATCCGACCCATCAACACGGAAAACTTCCGCAAAGGTAAAGTACCGCGTCACGAGCTTAAAGACGGGTGGCGGGAGATTCATCGAAATGAGCATGTTCTGCATTTTTGACAGACCCTCGGTACGGATCAACTTGTTGAGGTTGTGAGAAATGGCGGTTGGGTACTAGATTGAAATTATGCCGAATTCGAATGGTGAATATCGCCACGCCAAAACTTGTAATAAAAATTGTTCAATGCATATTGAAATATAATAGACAGCACATACCACAATCTCATGATACCACCGCTCATGGTACACAGTCAGTTTTACGACAGCAACTAAAGCTTTCTGAACGTTACCCTCGTCGGCATAAATCTCAAGGAGTTTCATCCAAGCCTTAGCCGAGAACTTGTGATCCAAGCACTGTTGATACGCCTCCTTGGCCTCCTCCTGTTAAAACGATCATATTATAATATACAATTGCAGAGTTAGGGAAAGATGCCTATGTCAACCCATAACTCTTTTAGTTATTTAACAATCTTTTGACACGCCCAAATCCAACGTCATGCTAACCTTATGATGCAATCTCGAGGCCAAATCACCAAGAATTTCCCATTCTGTACCAGTTTTGCGATATGGCATATGCTGTGCTTTATAATGAGACACTTCGGTCCTCCAGACGGTGTAGACGCGCAGGTCCTGAAAATGGAAGAGCAGTGTAAGCATGACAAAATTGTCGTTCCAGTGGAGAGCGAAATTACAAATATTAAAAAGTAAAAAAGCAAGCATAAAATATAATAAGAATAAAGCGAGAGAAGGGCGCACCTCATAAAGAACCATGAATAAGTTGTCTAACCACCGCTCGCACAACCTCTTGTTGCTGAAGGAGAAACTATATTCGTTCTTGCCGTTGGTGGCGTCCTGGAATAAGTAAAGAAAATAGAAAAAAGTAATAAGAGATAAAAAGAAAGGGTGAGATTAGTTTCCACAAAGAAATTGAAACTCCCCGCCGTTTCCCAATAGCCCACAAAGTAAACTCATACGCTAAAAAAAATTTCAATCTTCAATGAGTGCCCGTTTTGCATCACCTCCGACCCACCTTCAATTCCTTCTGCTCTTCGGCAGCCTGCTGCGGTTTTTCCATTTTGCTCTCTTCTAGCGCCGCCGCTTTCAGAGCTTCTTCCTGCTCCCTGGCAAGCCTCTCCTCTTCACTCTCTTCATCTTCCTTTTTCTCTTCCCCATCATCCAATTTCACATCCTCCAGCTCTTCCGCCAATTTGTCGTCATCTTCATTCTTTTCCTCACTCTTCTCTTCTTTTTCCTCCTTTTCCTCCCTCTTCTCCTCCGCCTCTTCCTCTGCCTCTCCATTCGCCTTAGCCTCCTCTTCCGCCTTCTCTTCCGCCTTCTCTTCCATCCTCGCCGCTACTAGGCTTTCCCTTTTCGCCCTCGCCGCTTTGAGCCCTTCCATCGCCGCACTACCCTTCCGCTCCTCCTCCACGGCCTTTTGCATGCGGTACTCTTCTTCCATAACAAACACGCCCGATCGGCACTTGAGCAGCTCGTCCCAACCAATCTTGGCGACGAGACGGGTCAGGAGGGAGTAGGCCTTACTAAAAGTGCCGTGAAGGGCCGGGGCGGGAAGGCGGAAGAGATTCGGGTCGGCCTGGAAGAGGAGGCAAGTATAAGTCAGAATATGAACAACGTTGGTCGTCCATGCGATCAAATGAACGACAAGGTCCTAAAGGTTTATTTACATCGCTATCTCGCCCGGTATCCTCCTCCATAATACCCGAGTTCATAATCTCTGGTTTGATTGGTAAATGGGTACGTGCTGGGGTAGGCATGCGATGCATGTCTCGCTCACTGTAGGTGAACATAGGGCACGAGTTCAATGTCAAAAGAGCCTAAAGAATGAGGAAAATGCTAATCAGCAATACGTACTTCAATATTCGTGCATGTCTAGACGAGGAAAAATAAGCTTCACATCATAAGGCCAAACCTACCGATTCGTAATCGCTCAGATCAATATATACTTCCGTAAGCTTAGCCCAGGTGACGAACTCCGAAGGCGTGTTGTTCACAGCATGTTTGGCGAGCTTGAGAGCGATATCATGCTTGTTCTGCATACGCGTGTGGAAAAGGCAATTAGCTGCCTCATGCAAATTGAAAACAACGCGCCAATGCGCTAATCACGATAAACATGTCAAATCTTCTCAACTACGATTGCAAGTATCATGTAAAATATCCCTATCATTCAATTATCCATAACGGAAACGAACAAACCTTGGCCCTCAAAAAGTCGACTTGCGTATGCAACAGCGCGTAGCTCATAGGGACAGATTTGAGGGCGTCATATAGAATATTAACAGCCTTGATCTCTTCATCTGTGATATCGCAAATGATTTCATCACTGTGCGTGTTACTATGCATAAACTAACAGCTCATATATATATATCTTCCATCTGATCCAGCTACCTCCTCTCTCTACTTTGCGTCAAAAATTTAGTCGAACGCTCAATTTAACATACCTAGACCAATATACGCTTGGGATAGCAATGCGGCGACCTCGGGATCCTTTTGATATAGTGCACAGGAGTCAAGGGAAAACATTCAATTGCACAAAAACATCACGACCCACAACCAATTTGACATTTGAGCCAATATGAATACAAACACAACACAAACAAAAGGATATAGTTTTCGAATAGCTTGACGGCAGGATCGTAGCGGAAGCTGTCACCAAAGTACTTCATGATGCCGGCGGTCAGGTGGTTATTGACCGAGGTGGCGACCTGGATCTCAGGCACACTACCGAGTTGCCAGCCTGTCACGATGCGCCAAAATCACAGTCCGGATGAGATAACATGCGCGATGGAGTGTTTTCGCTAAATCCGCAGTTATTGAGGTTTCAACCAGAAAGGAATGGTACAGAATATTGTTACCATAATGTGAATTCTCGAATCAACGTACCCTGGAAGAATAGCTGCTCAGCGGCCTCCACAAACTTGGCTTCAGCTTGCAGATTCGGGATAGGATCCATCTTGCGGAATCCAGCAAGACGGTAAGAACTATCATCCGAGTATAAGATAGAGCGAAGCAATGCGGAAATGTAGGTCTGCTGCCAAATCTCTGAGGTGGCTTTGTGGCTGGAACCAGAGAATGATGTACGTGAGCTCGTGCGACAACGGAATAGGGTTTTAATAGAAGATATAATTTAAGGAAAATCGTACGTTTCACCACGGAGATCAATAGTGTAACTTTCAACACCACCAGGAATCTTGACCTCAACACGAACGTCAACGCGTGCGAAAGCGTTGAAACAACTAACATGGCAAACGTTCAAAAAAATAATAATGAACGGATGAATAAATGTTAACACCGCGTCAATTATAACAGAAGGTTAACATTATCATGGCAGCAGAATCCCTCAATCACCATTGATCCACTAGTCATCATGCGTACCAATATATCCCAGACCGGATCCGCCACGCGGACGACTTGGAAAACCAAGCATGCGTCTCATCCTGAATGAAAAAATAACGAAAGACCAGATCAGCGACACTTGCAAGTGCCCATGTATTGCCAAAATAGTCCCTAGTGCGCTCATGTATATTGCCTTGAAACACTTACCAAAGAATAATTTAGCATATTCAAGTAAGCAGCAAGGCTGGCCGAGGACGAAGCATCAACGCCCGAAACGTAATGATAGGATCCAACCTGTAAAGAAAAATTAAGGGTAGGCTTATTCATAAGCGATCATGTCGTCACTCACACTTGGTGCGTGAGGCAATTTTTTTTAGAGCATTGCACTGATAAACTGTACTCATACAAGATCCTAGATCAAGTAACCATTGTTACCAGAAAATATTGAAATGAAGTAGTTGGGAAAGGGGTTAGTTTTTGCAAGCGCCGCGAATGTCGAAAGAGCTTAACACAGGAGAGGTGGGGCGCACTGGAGCGACATATCCGGTCACGGCAAAGACAAGAACAAACTCATGTTCGCTACGACGAGCATGTTGGTCACTAGCAGCTAATCTTGCCAAAAGTTTTCTGATGGAAACCTGTACGAGATGGTTGTGATGCCCTACCTCTTTGACGCCCGGTTTCGCGTTCGACTTGGTGATGTGACATAAATCCGGAGGGCCAAGTTCGCGAAAGGTGCCTGAAAGTACCGAGCGTTCAGACATGAGCAAATGCAAGTGATGAAGAGTAGGCGGACGTTAAGTGATTGGATGGGGTGTTTTGTCTATTCACAGCCATACCGAGTGATTCAGTTCTAGAATTGATGGCCTCGCCGAGCTCGTTTTCAAAGAACTCGGGGATATCCTTGAGGGTATCAGCCATGGTTTCTTGTCAGACGCGTTAAATGGTGTGTGATTTTGACTGAGGAGAGGACAAGACTGACAACGGAAAGGAGGTTTTGAACGATCGTAAAGTTTAACTCGCGACGTTCTTCATTGCATGACGTCACGGTTGTTTATTCGCCCTAAATAAGGTTTCGTGTAATGGTTAGCACTCGATTGATTCTCTTCGCTCCGTTAGACATTGCTATATATTCTTTTTGTCTTTTTCTTTTATAAAATTTCAATTCCAGTAGCTGCCATATTGATGTTTATTTTCCTGAAGCTTGGGAGAATTACTCAAAGCTAGAATGTTTGAATTGAACGAGAAGTAAACTGATGCCTCCCAGTGATATTTAAATAAATACAATCATGCAGTTAGCTGTAATTTCCAACCCCTCACTCCTCATCTATATGCTCCCTGCTTATCTCTACATATTCTTCGCGTACTTCCGCATGTTCCTCGTTTGCCTCCATTGAGGCCTCTTCCACTTTTAGCTGTGGAGCCAGAGGCGGCGACCTCGAGGCACGAGCCAGCTCAGATGAGCCCCGTGGTTTATCAAGCGAGGCACGTGGGGAAGTGCCTGGAGATCGGGATCGATCTGTGAGCAAGGACAAGAAGATGAGTGAAGGAGGGAAATGCGTGTCATTTTCTCACTTGCCATACAGTACGAGATAGATACCTCTCAACGGCGCGCTGGCCACGGTCTGTCGATGCAAACCCTCAGCAATGACTTTTGGTGCACCTGAGAATCTCGAATGATCTTAATCTTGTCAGTATTGATTTGCTGGGTTGACGAATTCGTCCCGAGAAACCGACTATAGTTCCCTCTACATATGTTAACTACTTACCCTTGGCCGTTTGCATATCAAGCGAATTCGCGATAGCCGTCGCCTTGACCTTGGGAACATGTTTGGGACAGTACAGCTTGCCGTCAGAAACTAGAAAGTTTTGGATCGTCAAGGAAGCTTTGCAACCAGTCGTAGAGCACTGTGCGATAAAAGAAGGTGTATGTTACTTTCAGTTTATCGGGAGGAACGCGCGGTGTACAAATCTATAGTTTTGTTTACTCGCTTCCGTCTATATATGCCTAGGTCGTAGTTTACGCTCGTAGTATTTTCACATACCTTAAAGCAGGGCTTGTGGTACCAATCCTTATTGGCCTCGACTTTCTCAGTGGGGTACACTTTCTTGGAACATGTAGGGCACACTTGAGAGGACGACATAGTTCGCGCGAAATGTTGTTTGTTTGGGTAGAAGGTAGACGAAAGGAGGAAGTTACGAATGAATACGAGGGTTTTCTTTATGGAGGGTAGAGGAAATCCGGTTTTCCTCTTCCTCTATTTATATCACTTTCGTGCTCCATCGAGGCTCTTCCAAGACTTATATACTTTCCGTTCTAGATCTAGATCGCCATGAATGACGTCAATAATAGGTGACGTCATACATCAAGGTCAGTTAAATTAATGAGTCTCCTGCCCGCATAGGGTCCTCCTCTCTGCGTGTACTTTGGATAGGATATACTATGGTGAGTGCACGTTTTATTACACGTATATAAAATGCTGGATATCCAGCCATTTTTTGTTGGATTAGATGGAGAAAGAATGGATGGATGGATATTTGGAAGCAATATGGGGCTTCGGAATGGGAATGGATAGATTGGAGGATGTGGGTGGATGGATGGTCGTAGTCAAGGGAATGTTGGATCGGCAGGTTGACAGCAGTCATAATTCGGCATTCCGACATTGCGACCACCAAAGTCATTGTTGTCGCCATATCCTTCGTTCAACGTGCATTTATACGGAATGCTTTGAAACTTATTTGAGCGCTGCGGGGCATTAGCATTCACAACCCCCACACGACATTCCCTGTGCTTGTTTCCCATTCTGCTTTCATCATCACATATTGATCGCTTTTCAAATCTTTTGTGTGCTTTCAAATTTAATCAAAAATTATCTCCTCGCTACAGGCCAAAAAGGACGCCGCTGCCAAACCAACCTCAAGTGGAGGGAAAAGCCAAAAGAAGAAGGCTAGTATATTGATCTTTCTCACATTATTTTAAGGAAATATTGGGGTAATTTAAAGTGTGCGGTAAACAGTAATAATATAGGGACACGGATATATAGGACGTAACACTCTCTAGTGCAGTACATCAAATTGACTCCTACCCTTCTTTTCCGGCGCCCAATAGAAGTGGTCCGCCAAGAAGGTTAAGGATAAGGCTAACAACCTTGTCATCCTCGACAAACCGACTTACGACCGCCTCTTCAAAGAGGTTCCGTCCTATAAGCTGGTCACACCCTCCATCTTGGTCGACCGACTGCGTCTCAACGGCTCTCTCGCACGCTTAGCCATCCGCGAGCTGGAGGCCAAGGGTCTGATCCGCAAGATCACGTCTCATAGCTCCCAAATGATTTATAGTACGTATTTATTTATTGCGGGTATTGACGTCGTGTTTGATTGCTTGTTGGGTAGAGTAGCCTGGTTATTCTTTGAATGTGGTGGGAAGGTAAGGACTTCCTTTGGTTGCGAGCGACTTTCCTCTAATCACCTGGTTCACAACGGCTCCCCTTTTTTCTTTTTCTTCACAGCTCGCGCCACTGGTTACGTGGAGCCTGTTGCTACCGAGGAAACCGATAAGGCACCCAAGGTCAAGGCACCCAAGGTCAAAAAGCCCAAGGCTACCGCCGAGGAGGAAGCTCCTGCCGAGGAGGAGGAGTAAATGCGGCCTCTCTCGTATTTCTCTCTTTATCTTTTTCCTGATGTGTCGCTGTGTAATAAATGTTGATAAATCTCCTGCGACGATGCGAGAGTTTGAACTAGGATGAATTGGGATATATTAGAGATGGCATGAAACAGGAAGAGCGTGGGGGTGGAGTAGTGATATGGATTTCTTGCCGGTGACATCGAGCAACTATGACACTGATAGGCTGTGAGAGTCTTGGCCTTTCGGCATAAATGTTATGGTTTCGTCGCAATGAATTATTGCTTGGACGTAATTTATTTTGATTGGAACGATTTGCGCCGGTCATATAATCAATAAATTGTCGATCTTGCAGGCACACACCGGGATGGAAATGCATACTGATTTCGTCACTTCTTTCAATGATTTTTGAATGTTGTTTATTCTACACGGAGTAGACAAAAATGAGGAAACTTAATTTTAACCGACTCTATCTTCCTATTATTACTTGTTTATTTGAATTAATATTTGAGTGATATTATAATGATTTATATGATTAATACCAACAAAATATTAGTATTTTACTTTAGTTAACTGTACTTTTTAATAATAAAATGTACAACTATTGAGTTTCTTATATTTTAGTTTCTTCATTTTTGTCTGTTCTGTGTATTATAAAAATCCCAGTTCTGGCCTTGTGCTTCGAGGTTTATAATTGAGCCGGAGTAAAGAGACACATGTTCTCTTGAAGCCAATCCTCGCTTTTCAAAATTCTCTGATCGACACACCTCACCCCATCAATCCATTGCTGTTCGCAGATTTTTATTACTTGTTACTCAATACATTCTCAGGAATTCTGCTTATGAACAGGAATAATCTTCCAGCTGCAATTATTGCCGAGGGCCAATGATTTACTATGAGTCAGAAAAATGGATGGAGGCTCGAGAAGCTGTCAAACTACACAAATGACTCCATGGGGGGGGGGGGGGGTTTTTTTTTAATTGTTTGGTCCAAACTTTCCACAAGGTTTCCATCTTCACGAATTTGAATCAACTGTCAGTCCTTTCACCCCAAAAACCTGGCCTTCCTCGCTAAAGATTTCATGGTTCTTGATCGTAAGGGCGAGAACATCGTCGGCGGTGTAGAGTTTAAAGAAAATGCCAAGTGAAGGAAATTCCGGTTCGTGTCGCACAATTACTTGGTACAACGTCACTCCGAGAACGAGCATATTTGGTTCACGAATGTGTGCTGCCGCTCCGAAAGCATCCAAGACAAAAAGCCCACAATCGCGCCCTATCCCCACCCCTTTACCTTCACTCCATCCCTCCGTTCATAGTCGACGACGAAAAGTATGGCTCGCACCTTTCTCCTCGCTGTTATTCTCTCGGTGCTCATCCTCTTTGCCGCTTCTGCCGCGGCCACGCCTGAATCTTTGATTTGCGAGATCAATAAGATCAGAGCCAAGAATGGGTTGCTCCCGTACGCCCTGTCTGAGTGAGTAGCGATGGCCAAACCCAAAATATAGATTGAGATTTTGCAAATTTCTCAAAGAGCCATCGAATCTCATTCTTTCCCGGCTCTCTGCTTGCCATGCTTTCGCTTCTCCATCGCCCGTTCCTTGTTTTTCTGCAGAAAAATAATCAAGGCTGCACAGATTCATACCAATTACATGGTAGGATAATTAACTGAATACCATTATCTTTCTCGAGAGTTTATTTTAACTCTGGATGTGTCAATGACGCGTTATCTTTTCGCAGATCAAAACCAAGACCGTTGAACATAACCAGAATAACGGACTTGATTTTCATGAGGTACGACAATTGTGGTTAAGAGCCCTTCATTATCGTCTCTACTATTTCCTTCATTTATTGAGGTCACTCTTATGGATTTAATTTATATTTTTAAATCACAAAAAGAAAAGGCCTAATAAATAACTTCTGAACTCTTTTATTTTATTTTATTTTTTATTTTATTTTACATATCTTAAACTGTAGCGTCTCACCTCCGTCGGACTCAAGTACTCGGACTCTGCTGAAAAGTAAGTGTTTAATCGATTAAAGGAACTTGATTTATCAAATTTATTTTATGCCCACGCTGAGGATTTGTTACATGTGAGCAATGTCATCGACTCTCATCTTCCAACCACTTTTCATAATCTTAGTCTCGGTGGTGGCTTCAAAAGCGATGCCGCCATTCTTAAAAACTACTGGATGAGGGCTCGTCGTAAGTATCCACCATCTGCATTTATAAACCATAACCTCGGGGAATTTAATCCATTTATGACTCTGCGGTGAAAATCTACATGTCCCTTTGTATATCCGCCGTCTCAGAATTCAAAGGCCACGTTCTCAACAAGGGGTTCACCCATATGGGCTCCTGGAGTGACAAGGGCTACTACACAGCCGACTTCGCTACCGTCGATGGTTATGTGCCCAATAAGCACACACCACTCTGTCCCAATGCTCCATCCAACCCTTGAAAGGACGCGATTTACTTATTCTCGATTTAACGATTGTTACTCTTAATCTCTAATATTATATTGGCGGTAATTGATTTGCCATTGCCAGAATGTAGACGTTAATCATTAGAGCTCGCATTGTCGGATTTTTCGATTTGATAAACTGATGGAAATATATGTGTACGGTGATTGGATGGCCAAGTTTCCGTTCGTATGTTCTGAATAATATGTCAACAATATAAGCAGCAGAGCAATCATAAGTATTATTTGGAAAGGCGGCAAGGATAAATTGATAAATTGACGGTATCTAAATTGATGCAGTCGTCAATTACCTCGATTCTGTATAATGCTTTTCGATGACTATTTAGATCTCGGTTCTGATGCTCTGGTAACGTTACTTCCTAGCAAACCAGTTTGCTTATTCTCAGAATAAGGCTTCCAGTAATAACTAGTCCTTCAGTTACTACTAATGTCACTATAGCTTACTATCAAGAAGCTATTTTCCAAAGGGGGGAGGCAGTTACTTTCTTTCAAGAGGTTGTTATCTTCTAAACTTTATTATAAGTTATATGGAGCCTATTTATACAGATTGGTAGAAGTGCTATAAGGGTAGCAGTCTGGGTACTTCTTATAATACTATAACTAATAAATAGTTGTAGCTCACATAATGATTAAGGGATGGGTGGGATATATAATGCATAATGATGGAGGACATGTAATGATGGGGAATGTGTACTGATGGGGGACATACTGATGCTGGGTACAATCCAATGAACTGCTGGACGAGGGCATCTACATGGTTCATATCTGGCACAACAAAGATTTTATGAAAGTATAGATGAGTGCCCGCTGGAAGGATGGTATCATGAAGCAGGTTTACAATAAGCAAGTGTGTTATGCACCTCAAGTGATTTGAGGTGCATAATATTAGGATGTTTTACATGTTCGATTCTTACAAGCTTCTATATCTTAGATTTATGAAGGAAGCTCTTCTACGATTCTTCTTGCTAATACCTTTTTTAGTTTACCCTTTTTTTTTTTTTTTTTTTTTTTTTTCTTTTTTTTTTTTTTTTTTTTTTTTTTTTTTTTTTTTTCATTTCTGTCTTTCATTCAATGCATTTCACATATGTATTGAAAAATAAATGTCTCCTTATTTTCTTTATCCTTATTATCATTACAAATCGATAACGGGACAACTACCATCATTCTAAATGATATCTGTTATTGTCCCAGAAATATTAGGGTATTCACAATGCCACATTTTGAACATTCGTTCAGTTTGTTCAAAATTTTCAAGCACTCATGAAGACCCCATAGAATAAAAAAAAACATTTTTGGCTCCCATTCAACATAACGATGCCGGAATGAGACGAGGTGGGAGGTGCAGCCCCATGAACGTTTAGTTTATCAGATTCAACGGCAGATGGTGCCAGACTTGTTGTAAACCTACCTTTCATTTTTTATACAAACAAAAACGGGTACATATAAAAATTTCACGTCAACTAGATTGCAAGAATTTTTGTTTGGAATGAACGTTCAAAATATGGCGTCGTGAATACCATTGCTTAGACGCTGTGTTTGCAAGTCTATCATAATATATAAATACCCATAGTTTTATTTGACAAGTCTTTAGTGATTAAGGGTGCCTTAAATATGTTCTCAAAACTTATAAAAACTTGTAAAGAAATAAGAACAAAAGGAAAAACAATAAAAAAAGGAAATGAAAAAAAAAAAAAAAAAAAAAAAAAAAAAAAAAAAAAAAAAAAAAAAAAAAAAAAAAAAAAAAAAAAAAAAAAAAAACAAAAACAAAACACAAAAAATAAAAAAAACACAAAAAGAAACACAAATAGAAAGAAAAAAACAAAACAAAACAAAACAAAAAGAAATATAACAAAAAACATAAAATAAAAAGAAAATACAGCAAAAATAAAATAAAATAAAATAAAATAAAGTATAAAAAAATTTGACAAGTATAAGGGTACTAATGAACTGATAGGAACATTAAAAGCAAAAGAGTAGTGATATGAAGACCCAGAGATTAATAAAATTATATAAGTTAAAAGATAGTATAGTAATCATTAAGTTTAAAATGATGAATAGTTATAAAAGCATTAAAGTATTCTTGTATCACTATCATCTTACTTTTACTTATCCTCACTGCTTCTGCTAAGATTTTTTTTTTTTTTTTTTGTCTACTACCTTGTTATGATCTATCTTACTTAGTAAATATAAATATAATAGTATAATAAATGATAGAGGTAATATATAAGTTATAAATATATAAAAATCTAAGCTAAAAGTTAATCAAGGCTCACTATATAGCTCAGTCTTAGTCTGTTTTGAAGAGTAGCTTAGAACAGCTAGATACTATAAGCTAAGTATCTTAGTTATTACCTGATATAACTTATAGTCTTCAAGTACTATTTAGAGATTATATCAAAGATTAGAAGGTATCAGAAAAATGGTTAATTAATTTATGAACTATTTTACTAAGAGCTGCAAACTATTTTACTAAAAGCTATAAACAAAATAGCTACAGATATAGATGCTAGTTATAGACTATGAACTATTATTGGCAAACAGCTGCAAACTACCTTAGAACTCTACTAGAACAATATCACAAACCTCAAACATCTCTAGAACAATATCGCAAACTATAAACTAGCTAGAACAATCTGCAAACAGCCTGCAAACAGCTTACAAGTATGGATACTAGTTATAGACTATGAACTAAAAATAGTTTCCTAATAGGCTCTTAATAAAAGTAATGAAAAAAGATTGAAAAAAAAAAAGAAGCTAAACTAAAAAGTAAAGAGCTGTTAATGTATAAAATATTGATACAGAGGGATAAATATAATTAGAAATTTAAACTAAAAATTGACCTAAGCTATCAGAAAAATAGTTAATTAATCTACAAACTATTTTACTAAGAGATGCAAACTATTTTACTAAGAGCTATGAACAAAATAGCTACAGATATAGATGTTAGTCATAGACTATAAACTATTATTAGTGAACAGCTGTAAACTACTCTAGAACTTTGCTAGAATAATATTATAAACTGCAAACATCTCTAGAACAATATTGCAAACTACAAACTGGCTAGAACAACCTATAAACAGCCTACAAACAACTTATGAGTACGGATACTAGTTATAGACTATAAACTATTATTGGCGAACAGCCATAAACTACTTTAGAACTCTGCTAGAACAATATCACAAACTATAAACATCTCTAGAACAATATTGCAAACTATGAACTGGCTAAAACAGCCTGTGAACAGCCTGTGAACAGCCTATGAGCATAGATGCTAGTTATAGACTATGAACTGAAAATAGTTTCCTAATAGCCCTCTATATAGCTTAGCCTTAGTCTATTCTAAAGAGCAGCTTAGAATAGTCAAGTACTATAAGCTAAGTAGTCTAGTTGTTATCTTATATAACTTATAATCTTAAAGTACTATCTAGAGATATAAGAGTAATTATTTAAGCAATTACATTTAGATAAAAGAAAAGAATATATAAAAGATGAATCTTAATACTGCTATAAAGACAACTAATAAAGAAAAACAAAAATGCCTGTCATTAGAACTATAACTGGTATCAGGAAAATAGTTTTAGTTCTATAGATGTTTTAGAGTTGTTTATATCTATTCTAGCCTGTTTACATATTCAATTGTGAATAGCAACTGAATAGCAATCGAATAGCAATACAAACTATTATATAAGTATGAATGCTAGTCATAGACTACAAACTATTATTAGTGAACTAAATGTCTATAAGTATAAATGCTAGTCCCAAACTATAAATTAAAATTAGCAAACTGAATGAATATATCTATAAGCATGAATACTAGTTGCAGACTATGAACTAACTATTCACAAATAGAATAGTCATATAAACAATATTAGAACAGGTTATAAAAAAGGTATAGATATGAATGATTTTGTTTTATTACTTGTTATGCTAATATTTTACTATATATTCCTATTCAATATTGCTAGAACTACTTTTTTCTAAATTATTCTAAATGATTCTATTGCTTCCTATCATTACCATTATTCTCTTTCTCTATTATTCTAGGCAGTACCAAATCCAGCTCCAAGGGTATGTCAGAAATCTCCAAAGGCAATTTACTGACATCATTGTTATCAGATTGTTGCTCAGAGTTTCTGAATTTAAACTTCTGAGCTAAGTCTTAAATCTAGGCTGGAGCAACATGATCTTTGACCTTGTTCACTATTCTAACCTATTTAAGATATATTTTTTTATATTTTTTCTCATTAAAAGTTCATAAATAAGATTTAGACTATATAATATATTCAAGCTAGATATATAATTAGAAAAGATAAAGATATAATCAGAGAAAAGTTTGCAGAACAAGTTTTTATAAAATATTAAAAATTTTGGTAGAAAAATACTTATAAATATAGTAATAACTGCAAGTGTGTAATGATTGATATTCTTACTAGGCTTTACTACATTGATGAACCATGGTTTCTTGCTGAACAGCAAGTAATGTAGAGATTGTTTGATGTAGTTACTGGTAAAAGAATTTATATACTTTCCTGACTAGTTTTTATTATATATAAATCTGTTATCTTGTCTCAAATACTGAATAGTATCTTGATGAAGGTACACTACTTTAAAAGAGACCATTTTGCAGGGAACTCAACATCCTCAAATATGTGATTAAATTTTTTTTCAAAAATCTCATGAATGTAGGAGCATGATATAGTTATTTAATAGGCAATTTATATAAATAAGTCATGAATGAGTTCATGAACCAGAAAGGGAATTATTAGAACTATTAATAATAAATCAAATTACCATAGTATAAATCTTGCCATATTCATCATTCTTGTGAAGATTGAAATTCTCCAGAATTTTTATAATAATGCTATTGTTTTTATCATTATAATTGAGGAACAGATCTTTGAAGAAAAGATTCTAGATAAGCTTTTGCATAATAGTTCTCCATTTCACATCAGAAATCTTATAATTCATGCAGAGTTTACCAACTAGTAAACTTGAACTAATAATACAAAATAAGTTCAGAATTGTTAGATACATATGAATTATTAATAAAAACAAATTAATAAGCAACACAACATGATATATATATTTTTTCTTTTGATTTAGCTTTCTTTGAAATTTACTTTACAACTTCTATCGAAAGTAATTTTATTTCTTCCTTGCTAACCTTAAGAGTTGGTATAAAATTACTACTATCAGATTTCTTGTTTGTAGGCTTAGACATGTTTGTATTTTTGTTTGAACTGGTAGTAGTCCTAGTGCTCTTGTTTGAGTATGTATTTGTAGGTCTAGATATATTCCTCTTTTTGGACTGACTATGTTGTCATGCATTTGTATTGTTGTTGCCCCTGTTCTTGCTCTTGCTTTCACTCTCACTGTCATCACTCTTGCTCTCTACATTATTGTTGCTATCCAATAAAGTATTGTTTAAGCAATTGCTAGACAAATTGTACTTAATTCAGCATTTGTCTCTGTCCCTAGAGGGTTTGTAGTACTATTGTTGGCATTTGTCATCTCTAGAGCCTTTATCCCATCATTGATAGTTGTTCCCACTATCTTTATTAGAGACTTCCTGATACCTTTAGCATTTGACTGAATTTAGCCTGTCTCTATTCTTATTGACAATTTTGTGGTACTATAGACATTTGATTATTTTATACTTTTCAGAGTCCTTGACAATGCTGCATGATTGTTGGCATTTGTTCAATGTATCATAGTCTTCCTCAGAGATTTTATCTTAGCTGTCTCTATCTTTATCCTTATCAAAAATTTCACAGTTTCATTGGCATTTAATTGTTTTGCACCTGTTAGAGTCTCTGACACCTCTATGAGATTTTTGGGGTTTGTTCAAGGTGCCACTGTAGTCTTCATCAGAAACTTCTTTAACAATTTCATGTTTTTATAGCTATTTGGTTATTTTATATCTATCAGAGTCCTTGACACCTCTACAAGATTATTGGGATTTGTTCAAGGAACTACTGCAGACTTTAGAGACTTTTTTATCTTGGATCTTGGATACATTTTCCAAGGGCCTGGCTTCGTTCATGGATTTCAGTACAAACTTATTTATAGACTTCAGTGCAGACTCATTTATAGACTTCAGCACAGACTTGTTTATGGACTTTGGTATAGACTCATTTATAGACTTCAGCACAGATTTCCCAGCCCTGGTCCTAACTATTGGGATATTGGTATCCTTTTAATAGAGTACTAGAGAAGCTTATAGGGAATTTTGTTTTTGTTTAGTTTTTTTTTTTTGTTTTTGTTTTTTAGATTTTTTTGATTTTTTTTGTTATGAGATAATAGAAAAAATGATATCTTTTTATACTTAAGATTATTGCTGAAAGTTTAGCTAATTTAGTAAAGTTGGTAGATAAAAAAATATTGTAGAAAATATTTTGCAGAATAAGAAAGCTTAATAAATAAGAAAGTCTAACAAATAAGAAAGTTTGACAAATAAATATAATAAAGAGATATGTAAAAACAAATGTGCCATTTGATTTTGACTAAGCTAATCAAAATTCAAGGTATTACATATTATGCTCTATTTTAGGTATTTACAATATTTTGGGTATTTGCAAATCTTGTTTTCATTCTTTAGAAACCTTCAGTTTAATCTTATGAATACAAAATAACTATATTTACACTCTTGCCTTTTTAAAATGCATATATAAATACTCTTATTTAGTCTTTTGCATTTGGTAAATAAAA
The DNA here is from genome assembly GCA_003990785.1 of Endogone sp. FLAS-F59071. Classification (NCBI taxonomy): domain Eukaryota; kingdom Fungi; phylum Mucoromycota; class Endogonomycetes; order Endogonales; family Endogonaceae; genus Endogone; species Endogone sp. FLAS-F59071. The sequence goes on along the minus strand of RBNK01000043.1, from coordinate 27,825 downwards.
TATGAACATTATGGTATTTTGCTGAACAATATCTTTACTTATAGTATTTGTTTTCTAAACTTTATGATTAATATGAAGCTTTTTTATATTTTCTACAATCAGAGATTCAAATCCTCCTTGGGCCTTACTTGATATACCCATGAAAAATATAATATCTATACTTGATATTTATCTAAAAGCTGAAAAGCTGAATCTTCTATAAATAAGGATATTCCAGTTTGTCAAAACTTTGAGGATTTTACAATAATCCATATTGATAAAACAAGATACTAAGATTATGATTCCCAGTTATTACTACCTGCCAACTATACTATACTAGTACATAAGCAACCATCAGTCTATATACTCTAGATATTCAGATTAAATGTATATAACTAGTTGTCAACAGCAAACCAACCACAACTGATATTATCTATAAATCAACTACTGTTGACAGTAAGCTAACTACAACTGATGTCATCTATGAACCAACTACCATTGATAGTGAGCCAACTACTATTGACAGCAAGTCAACTGTAACTGATTTCATTATCTATAAACCAATAACTGATAATAAACTAACTGATTATGTTATCTACAAACTGACTAGTAGTATAGTTTTTGATAGCAAGAAAGCATATATATGATATAGTAAGTTTATAGAAAAACTCCAATAGGTATCTGAGTCTAATGCAAACAATCCTCTACACCTCTGGAAGTACAAAGGTAAAATTTGGCTTACAGAGCTATTATTTCGAAATAAGAATTATAACAGTCTAAAATATATTAATAGCAAAATACTCAAAATTGAGCAAGTGCAGAGTATATATTTCAGAGATCTTAGCAGATTATACAGTAATATCTTAAGAAGGGTATATGTTTATATAAGTATTAACTAGCAAGAATAATTATAATCAATTGAATAAAATATTATGATAGACTAAATATATTAATAGTGAAATACTCTGATATTGAGTAAGTGCAGAAAATATATTTTAGAGATCTTAGCAGTTTATATGGTAGTATCTTAAGAAGGGATATATGTCTGTATAAGTATTAACTGGCAAGAATTAAGTATGATTGATTGAATAAAAAGATATATCTGTTAGAATCTTGAACTATCCCAATTGCTCACTCCTTGAGTAAAGCTTTAGTAATCCTCAAGTTATCTGTTATAAGCTTTCTTAGCTTGTTGCAGTCTGAATTTTATTGATAGTTGTAAGAGAGATATTTATACAAATTGAAGAGAGTAATATATGGGTAGCTACCTAAAACTTCCAGTACATATTGATTAGCTAAAATAAAATAAAATACTATATGAAGTTATAATATAATTGGGTAACAAAATAATATATCAGATCAAAATACTATTTTAGGTTATAATACAATTATAGATCTTAATAATACTAAGAGTCTTAATAATACTAAAGGTTATAATAATACTAAAGATTATATAACTGTGATCTTACATGATCAAAATTAGTATCATTATCAAATGTTCTATCACAATGTATATTTGTTAGAATCTTGAAACTATTCTAACTACTCACTTCTTGAGTAAGGCTTTAGTATCTCTTGAGTTGTCTATTGTAAGCTTCCTTAGCTTGTTGCAGTCCAAATTTTATTAAAAGAAAGATGTGGGGTATTTATACAGGTTGCTAAGTAATAAAATAATAGAATAATAAATGAGATAATAAAATAGTATAATAAAAAAAAGGGTAATGAGCTAAAAATAAAAGGGGGTAAACAGTTATTTAGAATCTAAACTATTGTTTAGAATCTAGATGCTCATTCAAAATCTAAACTGTTATTTAAAATCTAGATGCTTATTTAGAATCTAAACTGTCATTTAAAATCTAAATAGTTATTGATCTAGTCTGGTCTGCAGAATTATACAATTCATGATTTGGAAATTGATAATATAAATATAAAATATACTACTCTAACTAAGAAATATACTGTGATGGCCGACCCCCAACTTAACTGATTTTTACAAATTTTGTACTATGCTTGATTTAGGAGTTACCGTAACATTCTGTACCCTTCCATTTTTAGTCACTGATAACTTTTTATTCTGCTTGACAACTTTTTATTCTGCTTGATGACTTTTTATTCTGCTTGATGACTTTTATTTCTACAAAATGCCACCACCAGAGTCATTACGTATTCTTTGCAACGATTGGATTGTATTTTCATAGCGAAGTCTCTATTAGTTGTTCTCTGGTCTTTCAATTTGTATAAATACCCCCTCTATTTCTATCTAAATAAATCAGTTTGCACAGAGTCTTGGAATATCTCAATATCAGTCATAGTAAAGCCTGAAGAGCACAGCACGAAGCTGTAGTAAGGATATGCAAAGGGAGATATCACGTCCATAATTCTAAGCATTCTCACTTGGTACATACGAACAAACAAACGAATGACTGGTTATTAGTATATTTGTCACATCTTGGTGCCGACTGGCAGGAGCTTTATCAAGTACTCCGAAGAGGAACGACCGAAGCTTATATTCTCATTCAAGCAGGACTGAACTACCCCCTTCAAGTAACAACAGTGCACCCATAGCGGAAGACAGCATCGTTCAAAATGGATCACCGAAGGACACCCCTGCTTTTTATACGAAGAAGATCACCGAACAGTTCCGGCTCTGAGGAAGAAGAATTTATTACACCTGATCCTTCGGACGGCGATTATAGTGAGACAAGAGAATCTATCGCCTCCCTTACAGTACACAACGGATTATCATCAGACGACGAATCAGCTATCGATTTTGGTGATGACCTACAGGCATTATTTTACGAATCATCTGATGACGAAACAGATGACAAGTCAGAAAACAACACATACGAAATGACAGAAAGACCACCGACCTTCACCGGCTACGTATCAGCTGAATCAGTAATCAAGTTCATCGAAGATTTGCAGATTTACAACGCGATCTGACAGTTCAACAACATCACAAAAGTAAATGTTCTAGAAGCAGTTTTACGAGGACCCGCCAAGATCGCATATAATGCCACAATAGCCGCTATAGCAGCAAATGGAGGATTTAATAGAGGAGCAGGAGGAGCAAATGCAGAAGCCGACGCCTTAGTAACCTTTACCAATGCCATCGCATGGTTAAGAGCAACCTATCATATCGCTGACATACAGCAAAGCATGAAGGATCAACTAGCATCAATGTATCAAGGAATAAACGAAAGCCCTCTTGCCTTCCACACGAAGATACAACACGCGGTAAACCTCGCGGGATATCCGGCAGCCAACCAGGACCTTATCATAGAGCAATTCTTCATGAACGGACTTTATCAAGAAATTGCTCTCCAAGTATGCTCTAGCCTAGTTGGACTAAATCACACACAAAAAGTGGATTATGCGCAGAGATATTGGGCTGCACGAAACCCAGGTCAAGACATAATGCAGCAGATCTTACCAAACAACCTTCAAGAAACCCATACTATACCAGCAGTTGTACCCACCATCATACCAGCAACAGTCAACTGGGGAGCAGCTTTATGAAAGGACCTAGCTATAGACAATCTTATTGAACAAATGAGCAAGATGACTGCGCATATATCAGACCTTAAAAAACAGATCGATGCACAGCGCCCAGTTCAATGATTTATGGCAAACCCAACCCCTGCAACAGAATCAAATACATATCCGATTGGCAACCTAAGGTACTTCAGATATAACCAAGACGGGCATACATCAAGGGACTGCACTCAACCCGACACAAGAGTATGCAAGAGGTGTGGAGAAAAAGGACATTACGCTTCAAGATGCATGATAGAAACAAGCAGAATCGCCTAATCAAGAACTCAAGGACGAACCCAGATAAATGTCGTCACCTTCGAAGAAGAAGATTTCGATAGCGAAGACAAGTATAGCCAAGTAGAAGCATTCCCGGCTACACAAGAAAAACGAAAACCTGGACGTCCCAAAAAGGCAGGATCTCCCTATATAACGAAAACTCCTCGGGTAGTACAACAGGCATAAGAGTGAGAATTCGATGGTAACGAACAAGATAAACTCTTCGAAAAAGAAGTAAACCAAATCATCTGAGAAGATACACTGATGTTTGAAGCACCCGCAAGTGAAGGAAACAAGGAACACAAATTGCGAAAATTCAAGAAATACGGCCTAGACGTATGGAAAGAGATGGAGGACATAACCATACTGGTCAAAATAGGACAACTCGCCGAATTTCCCACCTTCCGACAGCAAATCCGAAAAGGGATAAGTGATGCACAACCCGGGTACGAAGTAGTAGAAATCAATGCAATGCAACAATCGGAGGACGACAAACCACAGAACTCATCAGCATATTCACAATGTCAGATCAAGGAAATTACAATGCCATGCATTATTGATACAGGTGCTGGAGAGTACATTATCAGCAAGACGATGCTCGACTGACTTGGGTGGCAGATCGAAGAAGCCACAACCATGACAATCATAGTAGCTGACGGACATGTTGTAATACCGCTCAGCAAGGTGCATGAATTACCAATCCATTTTGGTAAACTTATCATCCCAGTATCAGCAATGATAGTCGACACCACATCCTACAACCTGGTTATCGGAAATAACTGGTTAAAGAAAGTACGAGCAGTAATCGACCTCAGTGCATGCAAAATGCGAATTACTTGGAAAGGACGACGTTATGAAATACCTGTCGACTTAGAAAGAGGAGTCCGCCTGCAAATGGTAGAAAGTAATGAGAAGGACGAGCAAAAAGAATTCTTCATGATGCAGATTGTACGAACCAATCAGAAGGCCAAACCTCTGGAGTGAAAAAGTGAACAAGCCGCTGGATTTGATCTTTCTACCGTCAAAGACATCGAATTGCAACCAGGAGAATCATGCATAGTCGGGACAGAAATCACCGCGAAAATACCTCAAGGACACTATGGTTAAATCAAACCAAGAAGTTCCTTAGCAGCTGCCGGAATTATAATTGACGCAGGAGTTATCGATGCAGATTATACAGGCGAAATCAAGATAGTAGTTGTCAACCGACATCGATTCAACATAGCCAAACTCTATGGAGGAGATCGAATCGCGCAGCTAATAATCATACCCATTTGGACAGGCAGAGCTGTGGAAGTAACCAACCTTGAAGGAACAACTAGAGGAGACAAAGGGTTTGGATCTACTGGAATGAATATTGCAAAAATCATAACAGAACTCATGCATGCACTCAAAACGGTGAATAAGAAGGCGTACACTTTTGGAGAACAGCTCGGCAAAGAAGAAAAGAAGGAGTTACAAGAACTCATTAATGAGTACTCCGACATATTTGCAACAACCTTTGAGGAGATCAATCTGAAACCGCCAAAGCATTTTCATCATATTAACGTCCAAGAGCACCCTCCGATCAAATGTGCACTGTACCGAACACCACTGGCATATATCGAATGGCAACAAAAAGAAATCGACGATATGGTTAAAGGAGGAATAGCCACTGAAACGGACAGCCCATGGGGATTTCCAAACGTCATCACATCAAAGAAAGGATTAGGAGCAGGAACCTTTGCTCCAAGAATGTGTACCAACTTTAGGAAACTAAACGACATCACTAAAGAAGATGCCTTCCCAATACCAAGAATCGACGACACCTTCTCAAAGATACCAGTCTGTGCAAGTCTCTATACAACACTCGACATGATCAGCGGATATTATCAGATAGGACTTGATGAAGAATCACAAGAAATTGCCTCCTTCATAACCCTACAAGGCCATTGGAAATATCTACAAATGCCATTTGGACTCAAGAATGCACCAGCAAGCTTCCAGAAAATGATGACCAAAATATTCGAAGATCTTGTCAGGAAAACATTATTGGTATATATTGACAATATTATGATATTCACGGTAACATTCCCAGACCATATCAAGGCATTACACGAAGTGTTCAACCGAATGAGAACTGAAGATCTTTACTTAAAGCCAAAAAAGTATACATTCGCTGTGGAAAAAGTTACAATGCTCGGGTACATCATTGATAAAGAAGGAATCCGGACTGATCCAGCCAAAGTGGAAGCCGTTACCAAGTTCAAGAAATCTACCAACTGAACAGAAATGCATGCCTTTCTGGGACTAGCCTCGTACTACTGACAATACATACACAATTTTGCAAGCTTAGCCAAACTGCTGTACGCAACCCTTACAAAAAGCTACAATTGGGTAGAAATCGATGAAGAACAAAGCAAACTCGAACAGGAAGTGCTAAACGCATTAAAGAAGGCTCTGGCAACTGCACCCGTGTTAGCAAAACCAAATTGGATGAAGCTTTTTAAGCTTTATACTAATGCAAGTGTGATAGGAGTAGGAGCAATTCTCTCACAAGATGACACCAAGGGCTTAGAACGAGTAATTTGTTACGCAAGCAGAGGAACACACGGTGCAGAAAAGAATTACGAATCAACCAAATTGGAGTGTCTCGCGGTCATATGGGCAGTCAAGTGGTTCAGATATTACCTCATCGGACAACACTTCGAAGTCATCACGGACCATTCGATGCTTAAATAGTTGTTTAACAGACCCAATCCAAGTGGAATGTATGCACGATGGATCATGATGCTTCAAGAATATGACTTTACAGTGAAATTCAGAAAAGGAAAGACAAATCAAAATGCCGATGTGCTTAGCAGAATGCCATTATTGGATGCCCAAGGCAGGGCGCAGCAATGAACGCAACACTATACTACGATCTGGTGATTTGGTTGACGAGAAGGGAAATTAGAGGAGATATGGAAGATTGGACGAAGAACATTTTATTAACCACCGGCAGACAGTATGAAATTCAGGACAATTTATTATATCGTAAAAAGGAGGGACATATTATTCCAGTAATTCAGGAGAAGGACGTATCAAACATTTTATCATTAGTACATAATCATCCGTTATCTGGACACGTAGGCCAGGACAATACTTTATATCGATTCAGGAATTCGATATGGTGGCCCGGAATGCAAGACGATGTAACCAACTTTGTGCAAAATTATGACATATGTCAAAAACGAGCAAGAGCAAAAGACATGCCCCAAGCCGCTTCTGCAACCATCAAGGCTGAGCCATTTTTGCACATCAGGATAGATGTCATGGAACCCATGCCGGTAACATTAACAGGAAAAAGATATATTATTTTAGCAGTAGATTTCTTTACAAAATATCCAGAGGCGATAGCAGTTGAAGACGCAGATGTGCAGACAGTAGCCAAATTCTTGCATACCAATATTATCTGCTGACATGGAGTACTAAAGGAAATAACTAGCAATCGAGGCATGGAGTTTTTGAACGAATTAATTAGGGAACTCGAGCAGACTTACCATATCAAGCATATCCGAACGATGTCATACCACCTACAGGGAAATGGTCAAACTGAATGTACCAACCAGACAGTCAAGAATATTTTGGCAAAAATTATCGATCAAGAAGCAATGTGGGACCATTATCTTGATAGCACTCTTTTTGCGGTTCGAACTATTCACCAAGCATCAACAAAGTTTAGCCCCTTCGAGCTTGTATATGGGAGACTTCCAAACTGAGAATTCTACTACCCCAAAAAAGATAATAGAACATATGACAATCGTTTATAGGCTTACGTCACACGGGATATCAGCAGGCTACAATTGATCCAAAAGAAGGCATCCGTATTCATCAACAAGGCGCAGGAGAGACAGCGGACGAACCAAAATAGGAAGGCAAATGCAACCTCCTTACATATCGGAGATCAAGTCCTCGTATACTGAAATATTGTAGAATCATCATGGTCGGCTAAATTACAACCAAAGTGGGAAGGTCCATACTACGTACAGGCTATAAAAGAAAGCACAATTTGGCTCAGAAGACTCAACAGTTCTATTCTCCCTACCCCGGTCCACCGAAGCAAGGTCAAGATCTATCATGCCCAACAAACGCAGCCCAAAGAAGGACGTGAAAAAAGCGATGAAGGAAGCGCTGATGAAGGAATCCGAGACCATCGACTGGATGCCCCTCGACCAAGAGGAAGACCCCGAAAGGCTCCTTCTACTTAGCTAGCAGTACTATGAGTGGTTGTGCCATCAAAATTGCGCAACTGATACTATGATCCGGTTCCATCAAGGATGAGCTCGAAGTCTGCACTGCAAAAATAGAAAACAAGAAACGGTACTGTCTAAATTTGTAAAAGACATGGTTGACAAAACTTATGCACTTTTCCTGGGCTACAAATGGCTTCTTTTGAGGTTTTATGGAAGAACCGTTGACATTTCTAAATTGACCCTTGCCGAAATCACTCAAATCCGTCAAACCATAGAGGAAGAGATTGCTCTTTTACCTTTTAGTCTTGAGGATGAGACATTCCCAGTTGAGCCCCCAGATGTGACAGCCGACCCCCAACTTAACTGATTTTCACGAATTTTGTACTACACTTGATTTAGGAGTTACCATAACATTCTGTACCCTTCCATTTTTAGTCACTGATGACTTTTTATTCTGCTTGACGACTTTTTATTCTGCTTGACGACTTTTTATTCTGCTTGACGACTTTTATTTCTGCAAAATACCGCCACCAGAGTCATTACGTATTCTTTGCAATGATTGGATTGTATTTTCATAGTGAAGTCTCTATTAGTTGTTCTCTGGTCTTTCAATTTGTATAAATACCCCCTCTATTTCTATCTAAATAAATCAGTTTGCACAGAGTCTTGGAATATCTCAATATTAGTTGTAGTAAAGCCTGAAGAGCACAGTACAAAGCTATAGTAAGGATATGCAAAGGGAGATATCACGTCCATAATTCTGAGCATTCTCACTTGGTACATACGAACAAACAAACGAATGACCAGTTATTAGTACATTTGTCACAATACTAAGTAAAGTAGTACTGCAGTACAAATATGTTTTTAAGCAATTTAATATAATAAAAATTTTTTCCATTACAGAATGTATCCTGAATAACTGCAGATAGTCTACTTGGTACTTTTGTAAATAAATGAATTTCAATAGTGAATGACCCTATCTAATTTATAAACTTTAGAGAAATGATAGAACTATTAGACATGGCAGCAAAATAAGAAATAGTACATATGCTCTAAATCTTTTCATATATATAAGTATGGCTTACAATAAATACTTATATTCTACTATTTATTTAGCTCTTTTACAGCAAAGTTTTTACTATCACAAACAAGTTTGAGACTTGGACTGAGCCACAGAAGTTGTTTTTTTTGAGATCTTCTTGCTATAATATAAAAATTAATATCAAATCCTTCTTTCAAAAATGATATAGTTTTTAAAGTAAAGAAATACTTTAGTTCAGGAACTTATCAATACTTAGAGATTCATTGAAGTAATTTTTAGTAAGAGACTTAGGTAATAAATAATATTTGCACTTTATCTTTTCAGTTCATAAATACAATTAATTGTCTATAGATTATTATTAAGTTACTCTTTCCTTTTATAGTTTGCAGATTAAACTTTCTGCTGGCATGACTGTAGTCTCAGTATTGCTTAGAATAGACCAGATATATTGTAATCTGCTCAGATGCACCAAAATGTACCTACTGTACATATCAATTTGCAATATACTAAAATGTATTTGATGAACATATTTCTGAAATGTATTTCTAGTGATTGAATATTTTTCAATCCTTGAGGAAATACTGAAAGAGACTGAGATAGAGATTTTTTGTAAAGTAAAGGCAATTCTATATTATACATATATGGTATAGGTTCTTAAAGGTCTTATTAAAGTCTACAATTATGCCTAACATACTTTATTAAATTAAAAAAGATATCTGAGAATATCTTGTCAATTTAACTCTGAAAATTATTAGATAAAGTTATAGTTCATGCACAGCAAATCAATTAATACTTAAACTAGATCTTTACATCTATCTTGTTCTAAGATATTCTAGACTTAGAAATTCAGTAAGAGAATTTTCCATTTATCTCAGATAACAGCAGCTGAATACTAACAATTAATGAGGATATGTTTATTATTATTCTAGAAATTAATTAAAAAGTTTGCAAATACACTATTAATATTTCATCTATTTTTATAGATTTTTATCTTATATATGAGAGGCCTTTTACTATCATCTAAGGTTACCAAATATCTCGCATGTTTTGTCAAATGGTATTTCTATACCTCTGCACCAATTTAAACTAAAAAAATACTCATAGATTAAGATATACTATTATCTCAGTTCAATAACTTGAAAGAACTGTTTGCAGAGGTATTGCCAAGTTTTTTAAACTTCCTGAAGTTATATTTGCTTTAGTATATTTTGGAGTTGATCAGAAGATTTAGCATACTGAATAATGCTAATATAGAAATAACTGAACATCAATATCATATTGAATTCAAAACACCATATTAGCAAATAAACAAGTAAGACTCTCTCCCCTAAGTGGTCAAGTTTGAAGAATATAGAATGGTACTTGAAGATAAGCTTGACCAAATATTGACTAGTAATAATAAGTTTACAGATACTAAGCCTCTAATTGCTGAAAATTACCAACATCTAAATGGTGTAATTTCTAAAATTCATATTGACAAGACTTCAAAAATATTTAATATAGGTAACTTTGAACTCACTATTCAAAACTTTTTTCATAATATTGGGTTTATTAGAGAAGGATATTATTATTATATAAATAGGAAAAATCTCTCAAAACTTTCAAATTTACTGGTAAGTCTAATAATAAGTCTATTAGTCTATTTATTTAATCCATAAACTATAAATATTGGAAATAAACATAATTTTTTTATTCCTAATAGATTATAGTATACACTTCCCTATCTATTGAAGTCTGTGATCTATATTGCTAAATGAAGCAATCACCAGATACATTTTGTCAAATAATTTGCTACAATCTACAGTTCTATAGAACTCTATAATATAATTAGGTTATTTTATATAATCTTATAGACAAAAATTTCGAAAAGTAGCAAGGTATAGACAAATATCTCTTTGCTTAAGTTCGAATGCTGTTTAAGATCAAATATGAAAAAAACATTTACTATCTTATATACTTGGAGTAGTATAATATTATTGATGTTCCTATATATTCTAAAGTACATGGAAAAGCTAATATAGTTACCTGAGATTATAAAATAAATATAGCTGTAGCTGTACAATCTAGGAAGTTTAATGTTATATCAGTAAATACTATTATAAGGGCAGTTCATATATAGTCTTTGTTTCAGGAATAAGATTTAGTACAAAATCTGTTAGCAGCTAACTTAGATATATTCTTTTAATTTGTACTTAGTTAACAAGTATGTAGACTATATTTCTTAAGAAGAACTCTTTAAATAAATTAGTAAAACTTTAACTAGTTCATGAACTATTTTACTAAGAGCTATAAACAGAACATCTCAGAACAATAAAATAAAATATATGTGAACTAAATATATTCTAGGCACAAATCTATTAATGAATATGAACTAATAATATACAAACTAAGGCTTTATATAAACAAAATACTATTAGGTGAATATATATTATAGTCATATAGATATAAACAAAGGTGAACTAATACAAACATGAATTAGTTATTACGAATATGAACTGTTTAGAAATATTTTCCTAATATAGACTTAGAGTTATTCTCTACCATAGAGATAACTGCCATAACACTGCTTACTATCAGAAATCTCTACCTCTAAATATAGATAAAGTTGAAATAATAATTGATAAAGTAATCAGTCAATAATACTATGAAATTGACTAAGTATATGTTGAAGTCATGTTGGAAGATAATAATAATATATATAGTATGATACTTATAAGACAACATATACTTATTCAGAACATTTAATATTTCTAAACAATATCAAGCTTACTACCAAATGAGTTATGCCTTATTTATCACTACTAATAATATATTAGTATCTAACCTCATTGAAGCTAAGAATTAAATAGGATTAACAGACACTAAGTTTGAATGAAGAAAAAGAATATTTTACTTCTTCAAATAACAGTCACAAGCAATCAACTAGATTAGAATACTCTTACTTGGAAAATGAGATAGAATTCTTAATAAACAACTAGATAGAATACTAGAAGTTATAAAGAAGAAATACCCTCGAGATAGTACCTATATTATCTTAGACTTCTTGAACAAAGAAGACTTAGAATCATTTAGTTAATCTGAGATAGATGAAAAAATTCCCTTTGAAGAAATACTTGAAATAGAATTACCCAATATAATAGTTCTTGAATTAGAAATACTAAATAAGATATTACCAAATAGGGCATTATTAATTAAGTATTGAAATTTGATCTTCGAATATATGTTTGGAGTAAAGAGCATGCTGGCTTATGAAGCCAATATGCGTGTATTTATTAATGCTAAATTATGATTAGTCAATACAAAACAAAGATCGTCTAAGCTATGATCGAGTGATATAACAATCGATCATTGATGGGAGAGAGAGATATAATAAGCTAATAATTTCAACACTCCCCCTACTTGACATATCTCGATAAAAATAAATAAAAATAAATAAATAAAAATAAAAGAATAAAATAAAAGAAAAAATGTTCAACTGTACGTCATAAATAGCATCCATGAAGTACATTTACTGTAAATAATTATATATAAAATACTACTTGAGTGATAAGAATGATGTGATAAAGAACATAAAATTTTTGAAAAAAAATGTTAGTTACGTAAGCCCATTTTTGTGATCAATGTTTCAAGTCTTGGTCGCACAAGTGGCTTGGTTAATGCATCAGCGATCATTTCATCTGTCGCCATGTAAACGATATCTATTACCTTTGATTCAACTTTCTCTTGAATAAAGTGATGCTAAATGTCGATATGCTTTGATCGAGTATAATTAATTGGATTTTTGGTAAGAGCGATTGCTGATTGGTTGTCTTCAAATAAGGTTATTGCATAATTAGGCAAATATTCTAGCTCATCCAATAGAGTGCGTAGCCAAATAGCTTTTTTTGTCGCATGTGCTAATGCCATATATTCTGCCTCAGTTGTTGATAGGGCAACGGTTGGTTGGCATTTGCTTGACCAGCTGATGGCTCCTCCTGATAGGTTGAAGATATAGCCCGTGGTTGATCATCATATGTTAATATCTCCTCCCCAGTTAGCATCACTGAAACCGATCAGTCTTAGATCCTGATCGTGTCCAAGGCACAGCTTATAATTGGCTGTTCCTTTAATATATCTTAGTAATCATTTGAGGGCATGGTGATGTTCTTGCATTGGATTGGCCAAAAATTGACTGATGATGCTGACAGCAGCAGCTAGATCAGGTCTCGTCCCAATCATCAGGTACATTATACTACCAATCATTTGTCTGAATAGACTTTGATCTGCAGATTTTCCCCCTTCAGCTTTGAGTTGAATGGATGGATCAAGGGGTGTACTGATTGGCTTGGTGTCCATCATGTTAAACCTTATAATGATTTAATTGGCAAAGTGACTTTGATCAATTGTGATCATGTGTGTTTTTCGATCACACATGACTCGAATACCCAAAAAATGTTTAATTTTGCCACAGTCCGTCATATCAAATGCATTGCTAAGTTCTGTCTTGAATTTGTTCATTGTTTCCATCAAATCAGCCAGAATTAGTAGATCATCGACATATATGGCAATAATTATCAGCAATTGATCTTCTTGTCTCCTTCTTAGATAAATGCTGTGATCTGATTGTAGTCTTGTAAAATTTGATTAGCTGAGGTAGTTGTCGATCTTCTGATTCCACATACGAGGTGATTGCTTTAGTTCATACAGTGATCGATTGAGCTTACATACAGCTCTCGGTAATAGCTCCGATTGGTTGATTTCTTCAGGTACCATCATGTAGATCTCTTCATCAAGATCACCATTCAGGAATGCAGTTTTTACGTCTATTTGGTAAATTTCTAAGTTTAGGGTTGCTCCGATCGATAAAAGTGCCCTGATCGATATGAATTTCGCCACAGAAGCAAATGTTTCATTATAATCAACTCCTTGCTGTTGTGAATATCCCTTGGCTACTAATCTTGCTTTGTACCTGGCAACCAATTCATCAGTGTTGAGCTTCTTTTTAAATACCTATCTGCATCCAATCGGCTTGCGTCCTGCAGGTACCTCAGGTACAATCATCCATGTGTCATTATTCTTAAGTGATTTAAGCTCTTGATTGATCACTTCCTCCCAAAGCTTTGCATCAGGCAGAGAAATTGCCTCCTTGTAGGTCATTGGGTCATCGGTCGATTCAATTAAATTAGCTTCTGACATGTAATCTTGCCAAATTTGTAGAGCTTCTGTGTCTATCAATTGTTCGATTGGCTCTCAGGTGTTGTCGTCATCATCATAGCCTAGCCATTTAACCAGATATTCCCTTTTTTCATCAATCTTGCGTTCTCCGATGATCACTTTAATGACATATTCTCGATCTTCTGGGTTGACGATTGTTGGAGATTTTAATATAATAGATTCATTAAATGTGACGTTGCGGCTAATCTCTATTTTCCTATTGGTTGGATCCCAGAGCCTGTATGCCTTCTTTTTGTTATGATAGCTAATTATTTTAAGCTTTTTGGATTGGGGCACCAGTTTCGACCTTTTTCCTTTGTGAATATGTATATATGCATCAGCCCATATGATGTGTAAGTTACTGATATCAGGCTTGTGACCATGCCATAATTCAAATGGTGAAGCACTCTCCTTATTGGCTCGCATTGGCAATCAGTTGTGTAAATATGTAGCACTCACAGCAAGTTCTGCCCAAAGTTCATCAGGTATGCCGGCAGTGATTTTAACTGCCTGGATTGACTCCATCAATGTCTGGTTATATCATTCGGCTATACCGTTTTGTTGTGGCGTGTCTGGTGTTGTCATTTCGTGATGAATTCCGTTTTTGATTAAAAATTCATATATCTTGGTGTTTACATACTCTCCTCCTCCATCTGATCGGAGAATCTTGAGTTTTTGGCCCGATTGCATTTCGGCGAATGCCTTGAATGTCCAGAATCGATCAAATGTATCACTTTTGTTGTCAATAAAATATATTGTGACATAGTGAGTGGCATCATTGATGAATGTTAATATATATTTTGCTCTATTGACTGATGGTGTGGGCATCAGCCTGCACAGATCTGTATGCACCCTTCCGATAGGCTCCATCGATTGATTTTTCGCATGTCCGAAAGGCTTGCGGTGTGACTTCATGTGTTCACACTTGGTGCATATTTCGATTTGTCCGGTCGACAGCCACACATCTCCGAGCCCTGTAACAAATTTGTTGATTGATTGTAGAGTATTTCAGCCTGGATGGCCTAGTCGGTGATGCCATAATATATAGTTATCAATCTTGGAATCGGCGATGTTTGCAATCTTGGAATCGGCGATGCTTGCTTCTAGCTCTGGTGATGTCGATAAATGAAATAGGTCACCATCGGCTTGTCCAATTTTAATTTCCTTGTGATCTACACCAATTTTAATTACTGATCTGTCGCTCTTGAAGGTTATATCATTTCCATCATGTATCAACACCTACACAGATATTAAATTTCTGGTGATCTCTGGTATATATAAGACATCCCATAATTTCAGCTCGTCATCGAGCTCAATTGTCCCAACATGCATCACGCGTAATTTCTCATTCCCTGCACACGTAACCAAGCTGTCGTGCTTAGCCACTGTCTCGAAAAACTCTAATTGGTTGAACATATGTTGTGTGGTGCCCAAATCGATGATAGCGCCAATCACCAGATTTGCTTTAGCTCTCGGTTTAGTCTTTTCTTTTTCTTTTTCTGTTTTTACCCAATCGTTGAATTTGTTGCATTGAAATATTCCATGTTCTCTCTCACAGACATAACATTTCCAAGGGTGTCCCCAAAAATTCCCGCCTTGATTGGCTCCGCCATTGTCACTTCGGTCGCCTCTGTCGTTATGACCTCCTCAATTGTTTCTGTTATCATTGTTGTAGCCTCGGCTTCGTCCAGCACTTCCGCCTCGGTTGTTGTGATCGCCACCTCGGTAGCCACCTCAGTCACCACCTCAGTATCCACCTTGGTTGCTGCCTCGGTAGCTGCCTTGGTCTGTTGCGTAGGCTTCGTCATACCTTTGTTTACTATCCGGGTCAAACCTGATGTATACGAGTTGTAAAGCCTCCAGTGTTGTCGGCATATTCTCCCATGCAAGTATTAATTCCCAGTACCTGGGGCTTAGACCCCGGAGATATTGCGATATAGCTTCTGTGTCGGTCATATCTTCGATTTGCGCCATAATCTGGTTGAATGTGTCATTATAATCTTCGATTGAACCTTTTTGCTTCATCATCGCAAGCTTATTGCACATTTATAACAATTGTTCCATTGGTACGTATTTTTGCATCATAGCCTCTTTAAGCTCATTCCACAAATCAAATTCTCCCGATGTGTTCACGTGCCTCCATAGCCACATTCTAGTGTTGCCTATAATCTTACTGATTGCTGCGTTAACTTCCTCCTTTTGTACTAATAGATTGGCGCTGGTGATAAATTGCTCTATGGCATCAAAGTAGTCAAACAATCTGGGTGCGCCACCTGATCCATCAAATTTGTTAATCGATCTCAGGTACTCCTTCGCCAGATCATTAAGCTTTGTTGATGTTGTTAGTGATGGTGATAGTCATGGCATATTGCCTTCTGTAGCTGCATTCTGATTGGTTGGCACGCTAGGTAATGTGATTGTTTTGTCAATTTTTGCTATCAATTCGCCCATTAGGATTGCCAGCATGTTTAATTTATCTTCCTGATTTCTAATCATTGTAGCTATCTGTTCCTGTTGATCAAGGCTAAATGCAATATTGCTCTGATGGTTGCTATCCAATCCTTCATCATCATCAAGGGTTTGATATCTGTTGTCTGTTTTTGATTTAGACCGCAATCTTGTCAATCTTGTTGCTGATGACGATGATACATATAGATTGTCCATTTCGTTGTGTCGTGTCGTTGAATGCTATGTCATTACGTGTTTATCATATTGCTTTATTACGGTGTCATTTGTTGCATTGTTTATCGCATTGTTTGACACGTTGTTTACAATGTTAAATAAATACTTACAGTAATCGCAGTTGTAATTGCATAGATCTCAGATTGTCGAGCTGTAATTCAAGTGGCTTGGGGCTCATAACCTGTTGAAATTTGATCTTCGAATGTGTGTTTGGAGTAAAGAGTGTGCTGGCTTATAAAGCCAATATGCATGTATTTATTAATGCTAAATTATGATTGGTCAATACAAAACAAAGATCGTCTAAGCCATGATCAAGTGACGTAACAATCGATCATTGATGAGAGAGAGAGATATAATAAGCTAATAATTTCAACATTAAGGAATTACTCAATGAGGAAATTCTATTTTAGGAACTTCCCTTTATAGCATTACTATTTTTAGAAATGCTTTTAGTATTACTTATTATAGTATTTCCTTTCTTATATTACTTATAGTAGTATTACCTCTTTCTGAAATACTTTATATAGTATTTTCTTTTATCAAATTATTATCTTTAGTAATTTCCTTTCTATTATTATCTTTTATAGTATTACTCTTTATATCATTACTTATTTTAGTATTTCTTTTTGAAGTATTATCACAATTTGAAGTATTATCTTAGGTAGCTATCTTTATAGTAGTACTATCTGATTTTTTATATAAATACCTCTTAGTTTTTATTTAAATAAACCTCAGTTCAATAGCAGTACATACTTAAGATCTCTTAGAGAGCTAAAGATCTTACTCCCCTTCTACATATATCAAGAGTGTTAAAAACTATAAGTCTGAAATCATAATTAATAATCTTACAAAGAAACAAAGTACTTTTGATACCTTAGAAACCTTATAATGTACTTGGAGATTCCTAAGTTCAATATGAATTAGTATCATCAGATACTTTCTCACAAGTGGTTCTAGAGAAACCCTCTTACAACTTGGTAGCAGCAGTAATAAAAAACCATTATATAATAATAAGAAATATACTACTAATATTTGACAAAAATCTAGAATTATTGACTCATTTTAGATATGACCAATGTACTTAGAGTACTACTAAAACACTATATATATCTGATTTCCAATAGCCAGAGAGGCAATATATATTATAGAACCCTTCAAATAGATATGATATTAGCAACTACTATAAAGTATTAATTCAACAACCATAGCTTATTTATGAGGCAAAGTATATCTTAAACTTTACAATGAACTTTTAAAGGAATTTGAAAACTCTCTTAGAACCAATGCCTACTTTGAAGCATTTCAAGACTTCCTTTATGATAATATCAAGGGAGATTATAATATTGTTTCAATCACATAAGTAAAATGCCATTTTATCAACCTCACATCTATAGTACAAGGATATAATAATTGACAAATCATCAAAAAATAAATTACTAACTTACTATACAATTACTCAACATACTGAGATATGATTTACTACTAAATTACAAATAGATTATTTAAAAAATTAGTTGCAGAAGATCTTACACAATTTGCTGAAATAACACTATTAAGATTAACTATATCTATTACAATATCTATATTCAGACATTTATCTAGACTTAGCAGATTACCATTTCGAGAAATACCTGAAGTAAGTAAACTATATGAACCTGATATAACCATCTATTATGATACCAACACTGCCTTTATAGAAGATGCCAATATAACTGTTTGAGAAATTATCCTTAAAGCTAACATACTTGAAGAATTAGAAGACCTCGACTTAGAAGATAAATATTTAATTACAAAGCAAGAGAATACATTCAACATACAGATAGAGAAGATAACAAATATATCACTACCACTTGCACCAACTATATCCACCAATATAACAGCTAACACCACAATTACTGTATTAACTACCTAAGTCACAGCCTTAACTGCACTTATAGGACAAGTAGTATAACTTAGCCAAATAACTAAAACAGTCAATTTATAACCCTTCAATGGAGAAGCCAAAGAAGTCACTGCATTTATATTAGCTATTGAAGTCAATTACAATACTAACAGCTGGAATAACAATCAAGTACCAGATGATAGACTTACTAATAATATCAATTATACACTCAAACAAATGTATACTAAGTTATATGTATAGGTTAAAAAAATTGCTAGATTTCTCAAAAAATTGGTAGCAATCTAGTAGCAAAACTTACTAAGAAAACTGCTGATATAGCAAGATACAACTTTGGTAGTAGCTCAAATAGCTGGCATAGTCCAATCAGAATATCTAAATATTCCCATACAATAAGATCTTAGATCTCTACTAATTGACAAATTCTGTAGTAGTATACATATCATAGAAGCAAAGAAATGATTAGCTACAGTAAGATTCAATACTGAAGAAATCAAAACCTTTGAAGCTTTTGCAGCAGAAATCAATACTGATCTTATCATCATTAGAATGCCTTATGATGGTAACAATCACATTATTTGTGGTATATGAGCCAATACCTTATTCAAGACTCTTCTACAGTAGTTAAAAACTGATATTAAAGAGAGAGAGAGCTCATATACTTATAAGCAATAGTATTTCAGCATGATCATCAAATTAGTATATACAATTCTATTAGCATAACAAACTCAAATAGAAAACAAGAATCACAACTCTAGCTTAAGCAGCAAACTAACTACTAATACCTACTATTGAGGAGAATTTAACCTCTAAGGAGAATTTAGAGAAGGATGAGAAAACTATAATAGCAATCTGACATAGTAAAACAATTTGAAGAAAGAAGAGAATAAGGATAACTAGAAGAAAATAAAGACCTGCTTCAGCTGTAGAAGATATAGTCACATTACACCTGATTGCAGAAGTACTTATACTATTTCTAAAGAAAAGATTATAAAGAAAGAAGAAGTCAAAGATACAAGTAAACATATAATAGCCAAAGAAGAAATAGATCTTAGAGATATTAGTTGACTATATATAATTGAAGAAAAATATAGCTAAGGATACTATAAGCTGACTGAACAAGAACAAATTACTCTCATCAATTGGAACATAGTATAGATAAGATGTCTATTCTGTAATCAATGTATCTATTATGCTAAATACATATGCAACTGTTCAACAACTCACCTCATACTAGATAAAACCAAAGTTAAAGACTTCCTCATTGATAAAAAGAAAGATTGCAAGATAAAACCTTAGCCAAGATATCAACAGATACTATTAATGAATAATGAATCTTACTATAGCAAAAACCCACATTCCTACACCAATAACACTGAAGAAATTTATAACATCTTCTGGAGAAACTATCAATATATTAGTAAAGGAAAGTTTTGAAGAGATAAAAAAAGATACAACTAAGGAGTATATTGAGATAAAATCTACCCACAGAACCTTTAGACTATTCATAACTCATCTACTATAGATAGAAAAGGATATAACTCAACTTGTAATAGCACTTGGCAAGAACTGGCTGATATCAAAAAAAGAAGACAAGAAGATGAAGAAGAAGATTTAGAAAAATCATCAGATGACAAATATCTATATATGATGCAAGAAGTAAACAACAAAACCAACTTCCTAGTCGAAAAGAAGTATACAGATGCTATAGTATCTACCAAAGGAATAACAAACTCTGTAGGATATGATATCTATATAAATGAAGATGCACTCATTCTATCTGAATTAATTTTTCTGATTAAGACAGGAATTGCTTTGAAGCCACCAATTAGAACATATATATAAATCTTAGACAAGAGTAGTAAAATTAGAGAAAAAATTTCAATCAAAGTAAGAGTTATCAACACAGACTATACTGGTGAAATCATACTCACAGTTTACAACTTATCAGCTTGCTGCAAATACCAAGTTACTAAAGGAGTCAAGCTAGCACAATTTATATTTATCAAGCTTGATAATTTAGTAACTACCAAAGTTGTAGAATAACTTCTGAAAACCAAACATGCCACAGAAGGATTTGGATCAATAGATAAAAAGAAACCCACACTTACCAAGGATAAATGATAATACTTAAAAATGGTATAAAGAATAGTACTATACAGATGCTGTCCTTATAGAAATAGAACTTAATATAGATAACACTTAGAAATGCTAGAGCTGCATTGAAAAAAGCAAGAAACAGCAAATTCAATAATTAGCAAAGGAAGAAGAAGAAGTGAAACAAGTATGCAAGACTATAAAATTATCAATCAAGGAAAAGAAAACTGATTGATCAATTGAAGATACAACAGATATATAGTCTATTGAAGAAACTAAAGATACAATAGACGAAAAAGTAGAATATAGAACCTTATCATTACTTGGAAAGAAAACAGAACTCCTTTTTTACAAAGGAACAATGAAGAAGGAAATAGTTAATATACTGATTGACAGTGGAGCAACATGCAACTTTATTAACCAACAGCTAGCAGATCAATTCAAAGTAATCAAGTCACCTCGAGAAGTAGTAATGATTATAGAAGTTACTAATAGAGAAATCCAACAAGTCATCTATACTGCTAAGAACCTTCCAATCTTAATTGAATCATATTAGAATATATTGAACTTTGAGATTATAGATATGCTTAGATCAAGTATAGTATTTGAAAAAGTTAGCTAAATCAGAAGAACTTTAACATCGACTAATCAAGTGGAACTATAAAGTTTACTTATTGAAACAAGAATATCAAACTAATCTCCAAATCTAGAAATGGCAAGATCTGACTCTACTCCACTAAGAAATTCTACTAATATCTTGAAAAAGATAATATAGTTTACTGCTGTATTATTACCAAAAAGAACATCACTAAAATTACTACTGAAACTAATATCAACATTAAGAGCCTAGATATATAATTACAACCACTTATCACTGAATTTGTAGATAGATTCCCTATAAACTTACCTGAAGGACTACTACTAAAATAAAGTATTGATTATCAAATTAAATTAATACTTGGTATAGAACCATCATTTAAGAGAATCTATCAACTATTTGGACTAGAGTTACAAGAACTCAAGAAGACTTTAGAAGAATTAATCAAACAAGGAACTATTCAACCCAGTATATCACCTTTTGGAGTACCTATCATATTTATCAAAAAGAAGGATAAAATTAGAATATATATCAACTATTAACAACTCAATGATATAACTATCAAAAACTGATATTTATTACCAAATATCATAGAGTTATTCAACAGACTTAAAGGAGCAACTATATTTTCAGTTATTGACTTAAGATCAAGATATTATCAAATTTGCATTACAGAAGAAGACATTCTGAAAACAGTATTCAAAACTCAATATAGATATTACAAATTTAAAGTCATATCTTTTAGACTGATAAATACACTTGCAACATTCCAAAGACTAATGAATGATATATTTAGACCTCTACTCAACAAATTCATAGTTGTATACATTGATGATATACTGATCTATAGTAAGATGAAAGAAGAACACTTATAACATCTCTACCAAGTATTAAAAATATTGAGGAAACATCAGCTGTATAAAAAAACTCAGTAAGTATAACTTTTTATAAAAAAAAGTTATACTTTAGATACCAAATTAACAAGCAAGGAGTTTTAGTTGACTTTGTAAAAATCAAAGCAATCAAGAAATAGGAGAAACCAACAATAATTAAGAAAATACAATCCTTCCTAGGACTAGCAAAATATTACTAAAGGTTTATCAAAAATTACAAAGGAATTGTAGCATATCTATATGATCTAACAGTTACAGATACAAATGTTAATTAAGAATAGAATAAAAACCACAACACAGCCTTCAAAACCTTGAAAGAAAAGTTAATAACTATACCTATCCTTAGAAGCCCAGACTAGAACCTATAATTTATAATAATAACCAATACCTCAGATTATGCAATTGGAGCTATACTCTTATAAGAAGATCAACCTACATATTACCTACTGCTTAAGAAAAATGTCCTCTATAGAAAAGAATTACTCTATTCATGATAAAGAACTACTTACAATAATTAATGTAACATAAGCTTGAAGACACTATCTGATAGATAACAAATTCTTAATCTATACTAATCATGAATTACTTAAATACTTGAATAAACAGCTAACTCTCTCTACTTGACAAGTATAATAGATAGATTACCTCAACAACTATCACTTTGAAATAATTTACAAACCTGGCAAGCTTAATATTATAGTAGATATATTATTCTAACAACAACAGGAGGAAGAATAAATCAAAGCCATCATCAAAATCATAGATAATTGAATATAAGAAATTCAAGAAGAAGTCCAAGTAGATAAAGAAGTACAAAAAATTATCAAAGGACTCAATACCAATCTGGATATCATAAACAAATTCAAAATTTGAAACAACAACCTTTACTATAAAGATCAACTCTTCATACCTCCAAACCTTCATGTCAAAATTCTATAGAAACATTATAATATACTCTTAGCAGAACACTTTAAATTTGATAAGATATATAAAGCACTTATCAGAAACTTTTACTAGTTGAAAATGTTTATAAGCACCAAGAGCTTCATAGCTTCTTATAACACTTGTTAATATAATAAAACATTTAAATAACTACCTGCTGGATTATTACAACTATTATCTATACTTGCTAAGAAATAGGAATAAATCAGTATAGATTTTATTGTCTAACTACTGAAAACAATATCTAGAAAAGATATAATAACTATCTTAATTGATTGACTTAGTAAACAAATATACTTTGTTGCAAGCAAAATAACTGATATTGCACCTGACTTAGTAAAAATATTTTTCAACAATATTTTTCACCTATATAGACTACTACAAATTATTATCTGTGACTGAGACCCAAAGTTTACAAGTAATTTTTAGCAATCACTATTCAAAACACTTAGAACAAAAATAGTACTATCAACTGTATTTCACCTGCAAGCTGATAGATAAACAGAATATATGAACCAGACATTAGAATAAATGCTTAGAACCTATATCAACTATCAACAGAATGACTGGGATGAACACTTAACTGCTGCCAAATTTATATATAATAATACTTAGCAAAAATTAATAAAACTATTACCATTTTTCCTAAACTATAGCTATCACCTGCTGACACCAGCAACCCTCTTACTAGAAAAGGTTGAATTGATAGTATAAGCCATTGACAACTTTACTACACAGATGACTGACCTACTGACAAAAGTATAAGATACAATTCATAAAGCACAACTACAACAAATGAAATATGCAAATGAAAAAAGGCATAAAGAATCATTTGATATAGATGAAATGGTTTTATTATCCTCAAGATATATCACATTGTGACAATTATCTAATCAGCCTTCAAAGAAACTTTAGAACAAGTTTCTTAGACTATTCAAGATTATTGCAAAAATATCAGCTATTGCTTACAAACTAGAATTACTACTAATAATGAAGATTTATCTTGTGTTTTATATATCCCTACTAAAATATTATACACCAAATAATGACAATTAATTTCCAAATCAACAAGTCAAACCACCCCTACTAATTTTGGTCAATGATACAGAAGAATTTGAAATAGAAAAAATCTTAGATCAGTAGATCACTAAATAAGGCAATAGATTAGCACTGTAATACCTAATCAAGTGGAAAGGATACCCCCTATATAATACAACTTGGGAACTCCTAAGTAATCTGACAAATGTAGATAATACACTTAGAGATTATCACAACTTCTTATAGAAATAGCATGGATGCTATTTTTCTAAGAAAAAAAGAGTTATAAGAGTAATTATTCAAACAATCACATTTAAATAAAAGAAAAGAATATATAAAAGATAAATCTCAACATTGCTATAAAGATAATCAATAAAGAAAAACAAGAATGCCTACTATTAGGACTATAACCAAATTCAAAGTTATCCCCTATAATAGAGATAACTGCCATAACACTACTCACTATCAGGAACCTCTACCTCTGAATATAGATGAAGTTGAAATAATAATCAATGAAGTAATCAGTCAATGATACTACAAAACTAACTGAGTATATGTTGAAGTTATATTGGAAGATAATGATGACATAGTATGATACTCATGAGACAATATAAACTTATTCAAAATATTCAATATCTCTAAATAATATTAAGCTTACTACTAAATGAGTTATGCCTTGCTCATTGCTACTAACAATATGTTAGTACCCAATCTCATCAAAGCTAAGAACCAAATAGGATTAACAGATACTGAGTTTAAATAAGGAAGAAGAATATTCTACTTCTTCAAATAATGACTATAAGTAATTAATCAGATCAGAACACTCTTATTTGGAAAATAAGACAGAATTCCTAATGAACAATGAGATAGAATACTAGAAGTTATAAAGAAGAAATATTCTTGAGATAGTACCTATATTATCTCAGACTTCTTAAATAGAGAAGACTCAGAATCATCTAGTCAATCTAAAACAGATAAAGAAATTCTCTTTAAAGAAATACTTAAAATAAAATTACCTAATATAGTAGTTCCCAAATTAGAAATACCAAATAAAGCATTGCCAAATAGAGTATTATCAATTAAGGAATTACTCAATAAGGAAATTCTGTTTTAGAAACTTCTTTTATAGTATTACTATTTTCAGAAATGCCTTTAGTATTACTTATTATAGTATTTTCTTTTCTTACATTACTTATAATAATATTACTCCTTTCTGAAATACTTTATATAGTATTTTCTTTTATTAAATTACTATCTCTAGTAATTTTCTTTTCTATTATTATCTTTCATAGTATTACTCTTTACATTATTACTTATTTTAATATTTCTCTTTAAAGTATTACCACAATTAGAAGTACTATCTTAGGCAGCTATCTTTATAGCAGTACTATCTGATTTTTTGTATAAATACCCTCTCAGTTTTCATTGAATAAATCTCAATTCAATAGCAGTGTATACTTAAGATCTCTTTGAGAGCTAAAGATCTCACTTCCCTTCTACATATATCAAGAGTGCTAAAGACTATAAGTCTGAAATCACAATTAATAATCTTACAAAGAAATAAAGTACTTTTGATATCTTAGAAATCTTGTAACATACTTAGAGATTCCTAAGTTTAATATAGATTAGTATTATCAGATACTTTCTTACAAGTAGTTCTAGAGAAACCCTCTTATAAGAGGTTATATTAAAGATTGAAAGACTATTTAATAAAGGAGATGGAGGAAGAAAAGAAAAGAAAGAAAGAAAACTAAAAGATAAAAAGAGCTACTCCTCTATTTCAAGTATAATATAAATATAAATATTTAAAATTAAAAATTGCAGAAGGAAAATTATATATAAAACAAGATATAAACCATGATTTAGGAGCAGATAGTAGAGTAAAAGAGAGTAGATTAAGCTTAATTATCAATTATTATATAATTAATTAAAAGTCTAAAGAAGCTAGAGGAGATAGAGGAGGAGGAAAAGATAGAGATAGAGTATAAGTGAGAGTTAGTAATAAAGGAAAAAGTTAAGGTAATAGTGGTAAGAGAAATAGATATAGAGGAAATAGCAGTAGTAAGATATTTAGGGTATAGTTTTTTGGGTTAGGTAGGAAGTAGCTGGATGCAGTGGAGTGGTAAGGATAGTAGCCACTATAGTAGAAGAGATAACTGCTATAGAGATAGCAGCTACAGATGTAGTTAGATGTAGTTTTTTATTCTGGTAAAGTAATAGCCATATAGAGCAACTGTACAGAGGAGTAGTGGTAAAAATATTAATAGAAATATTAATAAAGGAGATAGTGAAAGTTGTCAAAATTATTAGCTTATTATATCTCTCTCTCTTATCAACAATCGATGCTATGTCACTCAATCGTGGCTTAGATGATCTTTGTCTGTATCGACCAATTATATATTAGCATTAATAAATACACACATATTTGGCTTCATGAGCCAGTGCGCTCCTTACCCCCAAAACACACATTTGAAGATCAAAACTTCAACAAAAGTAATGTTAGAGAAGATAGTAGCTAATATAATAGCTATAGTTGGGGTGATAGTCATAGAAGTAATTGCAATAAGAGTAATTATAGAAGTGATTGAAATAGCAGTGGTAACAGTAGTAGCAATAGTAGTACTAAGAGAGATAATTATAATGGCAGTAGTAGCAGTGGTAGCAGTAGTGGTGGTAATAGTAGTAGTAGTAGTACTAGGAGTAGAAGTAATTGAAATGGTGGTAGTAGTAGTAGGTATGATAGCAGTAGTAGTAGTACTAGTAGTAGTAGTACTTGGAGTAAAAGTAATGAGAGCTGTAGGAGTAGTTTTTGAAATGATTGTTATAGTTATAGCTAGAGTAGTAGCTATAGAAAAAACAGCCTTAGGGGTGGTAGTAATAGTAGTTATAAGTATGAGATCAGTAATAATAAGAGTAGTAGCTATAGAGATAGTAACTTTATTAGTGATAGAAACAGCAGCTTCAGAATTCTAATAGATCTAGATTAGTTTAAAAAGCTCATTGCAAATATAGAACTAATGCCTTTCTATATTGCTCAAAAGTGAATAGAATTAGATAAAGGATAGATAGATATCATATTAACTGTATTAGTTCTACAAGTGAAGAAATCGGAGAGCGGAAGAATAAAAATGTTGGAATGATACACCCGAGTGGCGTCAAAGTCTGGTTCACATGTGACATCCTTTGAGACATTAGCAATCGGTGCATTTGCATTTGCACTATAGACACCAATCTCTCACCGCAATGCCACCTGTACGGCCAGACAGTTTAGATGTGATTGCATGGTACATAATGATGGGCGCAATATTTACAAAGTCTACTAATGCATGGTCAGAAGATTTCATGATTAAGGAGAAATGATACGTAGTAAATTATTAAGAGGAAAAGAAAAAAAAAATACATAACAATGGCGTAATTTACGCATCACTGAAAAA
>RBNK01000042.1:0-51820 GCA_003990785.1 Endogone sp. FLAS-F59071 | reverse complement strand
TTCTTTTTTTTTCTTTTTTTCCTTTTTTTTTCTTTTTTTTTTTTTACTTTCGCTTTTGTCTTTCTTTCTTTCTCGGAAGTGGCCAACAAAGTAGAACGACTGTGTAACAGCGGAGGCTAAATAACCTATTAATAGCTAAAAGCCTGGGCACCTTATCTCCGATGACCTCTCTTCCTATTTAGAAATGTGTACCTAGGGTTGGCAATTTGCCAAGGGTTTTTCCACTTCCAAGTCACTTTACAGAAATACAGAAATGATCGAGCCCGGTTGGCTAATAATTGTGACGAGGAATTCTTAATTTGTATATTGCTAACAAATGTTCAATGTGATGGGTAAAATTTACCAAGGACTTTAGCATCGGAACGGCAATAAATAAAAAAGGCTAATGGACCGGCTCGGCGAATTTTTATTAGGAAAGGGGGTCTCGATCATTTCTGTAGGTGACTGTAAGTTTAAATACGGTTCAAGATTGATGTGTTATGCGGGAAGTTGGAAGATTTTTGTATAGAAATTGGTATTATAGATGATGATGATGAGTATTAAATTAGTATACAACTATATGTATATTAATTAGTATACAATTATATGTATATTTTATTTGTTTAACCTCTTCATTAAATATGCATTTTTATTTTATCGCCTTTTTTTTTTTCAACATCGCGGCGTTCAACCAATCAATGATTTTCCAGCCTATTAGGTTATTATAAAATTATACACATGTCCAAAATAGGAAAACAGTCACTCCATTTTTCCGCAATTTGCCGGCAACCATTTCCACGCCGAGCACCATTTTTCCAACCCTATGTGTACCGGCTCATTGGTGCATGACCGTTCCCCGCTCTAGAAAAGCCCCTCATTGGTGCATGACCGTGAACTAAAAGGCTGCAAGGAGTAAACCATGAGGATATTGAACCACAAGAATTGAAAACTGCACACTATTTGTACCTTTATTGTAAAGTTATACATCAAAATCAATAACAACTCTATATGGGATTCTTCTATGAGATTTATATTTTTTTAACTATATATTCTGCAGCTTTCAGAGTAAGTCTACATCTGTATATACTTAGCAATAATCTATCTATATAATAACTATAGTAATATCTCAAAGCAAACTTACACTGCTTTTTATTATCCTTTTTCTTTAGAAACTTGAAAAGTATAAGAAAAAGTGAAAAGTATATATACTATTTTATACTATATTATAAAAATATACAGATTATAAAAATATACATAGGATCATATGATTGTGATCAAGTCAAGCCACAAATTTAGTATAACTCTAAGTATCTATTTGCTTATTTTTCTAAATATTTGAAGTCTTTTGCTTATACTTTTACTAATAAGTTATTTAAAAGAAAATTATAGAAATATATATAATGATTCCCTTTATAATTCTATAACTTTAATTTTTGCTTTTTATTTTTTTCTATGAATCCTTAGTATTTGGAAAATAATTATCAAAAAGTATTAGTTACGTATAAGTATTATATATAAGAAGTCTAAAGATTTTATTATATAATTTAAACTTTAAAGTAGCCATTATACTTATATAAGGAAATTACAGTTACTCTATAATATAACTATTATAACAGTAGCTTAGAAAGATTTATTTTATATAAAAAAAAATTATTATCTATTATAATGACAAATTCATAGAACTTTAGTCCTTTATTATAGAGTATATATAGCTTTACCAAGCTTTAGCTTCTTATATACTACATATGTTAGTGATGTATAATACATGAATATAGGTAATTATTTTTGAAGGTAGATTAATATTATTATCAAGCATCATATAGATAATGTGATGTAAGAAATATGACTGCTACTTTTATTAAGAAAAAAAATAGTCTATCTTTAAAAATAATAATCTATATTATGACCTCTTGAATTATTATATAATTGTATAGTTCTATAGAATTGTTTTCTATCCTAATCTTTGTATTTTTAAGTATTCAAGCTTGAATCCCCTACTTTCTTTTTTTTCTTTTATTCTCTATGATAGTATTTATACTTTACACTACTAGCTATTTGTTTTACTATTTTGTTATTATTTTATATAAATAAGCTTAATATTTTATTTCAATAAAAAGTAGTTAAAATTGTTGTTTTCTTATTGATTATATATAAAAGCCTCAGAATGGCTCTAAAACAAAAAATAGATTAGCACTCTTATCCTTATTATTTTGCTCGATATCTACTTTTTTTTATTATTATATTTTATATTACATTTAGTAGAGAATTTAAGCAGGTTTATATAACTAATACTATATTCTAGCTAGCAAACAATCCTATACCCATCATAATAGAAAAATTAATTATATTTATAGATTATATACCTACTAAATTAGTTATATAGTTTCTCTAGAGCTTTGAGCTCTTTACTATTATTAAAAGTTATACTAAGGCTCAGCAACATGTTATACTATATACTGTCCTTTAGAGATCTGCCAAAATCACTTTTGATATTAAAGTAATAGTCTTGAACTCTGTCATCAATCCTACTTTTAATATAACTAAGCTTATAATAACTAAAGCTTGGTTTTGTACTATCTACTACATATCAGATATTTAGCAAAACCTAAAGAATCAACTATAAGGTATTTGGCAAAAACCAATTGAAAGTTCTTCAACATTTTATATCTAAGTTCAGTATAATATTGTATTTGCTAAATACTCCACTATTACTACTAACTTCATTATTGAGACTTTCTTTATAAGTAGACTATATAAAGAGATAGCTACCATAGTTAGATTATTACCAGTTACTCTAGATCTAAAAGAAAAGATCAACTATATATAGTGTGACAAATGTACTAATAACTGGTTGTTCGTTCATTGAGAATGCTCAGAGTGTCAGACACGATATCTCCCTTTGTGTATCCTTACTACAGCTTCATGCTGTACTCTTTAGGCTTTACTATGACTGATATTGAGATATTCCAAGACTCTGTACAAACTGATTTTATTTAGATAGAAATAGAGGGGGTATTTATACAAAATTGAAAGACTAAGAAAAGATGGCTTTGCTACAAAAATACTATCTGATCATTACGAATTGCTAGATAATCTGAATTACAAAAAACAGCTCAGAGAGTTGATCTGATTGATATCTAAGAGATAATCAGTGATAGATGGGATCAGAAATCATCACCAGGAGCGAGATCATAGAACGTTCTCGAAAATTAAAGAATTCATGTGTCGATTGTCACATCTGGGGGCTCAACTGGGAATGTCTCATCCTCAAGACTCTCTAGGTCAGTGGCAATGTGAATTAGCTATACAAGAGAAGCTAATAAAATAAGCTCCTCTGAATGCAAGTCTCCGAAATTATGTGTATGATCCATATGGTGGTGAGTATAACGTTGTCACCAGGTCTTCAGTTAAATCTGTTAGTTAAATCCATCAAAGTCAACCAAAAAATATAAAAATAAAAAAATACTATTCTTGATAAGAATATTACTAAATAAAGAAGTAGCTCATTATGTTTCTATAAACAAATGACTCCTCGGAAATGTGAGATATAAAATAATGATATATTGAATAATATCTAAACACAAATACATAAAATAAGTGTCCATCAAAGATCACCAAAAATAAATATAATAATGTACAATCTAAATAAGGGGAAAAGTTACTGAGGTAATAAATGAAATATATGATAAATGAAATGTACGATAAATGAAATATACATCAAATAGAAATACATTATTGTTCAATGTAAAAAAAAGGGATGAAATTGATCAAAAATAAAATAAATAAATTAATTGTTCAATGAATAAATAACTAAATAAAATAGACTCTGAGGGAGTCGAAATATTAAAAAAATATATAACTAAAGATCTGGACTCGCGTTTTCTTTCTCTTTTTTTTACTTCATCATCATTGTCCTCTATGCTGATTCATCCGGGTATGTGTGTTCAGGTATGCGGTCATTTGTAGATTCATGACGCTTGGCTTGCTTGCTTGTCTTGCTTGTTTCGGTCGTTTTGGTTGTTCTGACTTCTTTCATTTTTCACTTTTCTGTCACAAAGATCTTGCCAGAATTCTCAGGAGTCTCTTTGTGTGGTGCACGTATGAGTTATTCTGCTGATTTCAGTAAGTAAACTCAAGATCTTACCATAAGCAGTGGTTGCAGTATATTCCTTGCATGATTCGGGTACGTGATTCATTATGCCTGGGTAGATCGGGTGATTCAGATGGCATGATTCCAACATTTTGTTTATTCATGAAGTTTGTTTTTCAGGCACAAGCTGATTCATCGAGTCTATTTTCCTTCTAACTCTTAGGTCATTCATTTATTTGGGCATGGATTGGGTCCTCGGTCAGGTATCCTTTGGCTTCATCGATGGTCTGGCTAATGAGCTGAACTGATTCACCAGTCCAAATCATTCGAGCTAAGGGATTCACTAGGGTTATTTATAATCATTGACAATGAGGTAAGTGATTCGGGTGTGTGTGTATATGTGTGTGTATGTGTACATGTGTCAGTCTGACTGAATCTCGCCATAAGATGTCATCAGTCATGAGGTCTTAGGGCGTGGGATTCGCACATGATTCTGTTTCTGGTGACTTGCTTTTGGCAATTCATTCTGGCTGGGAGGGTCTTGTTTTGGGCATAAGCTTTGTAGCTAAATCTTGTCGTTTCGGGTATCTCATCATGTGTGTCTTGCTCTCTTATTGTCCGAATTTGTCTCTCTTTGATAAGGGTTGTCTGCTTGCTTGGGTCAGCAATGAGGTATCTAGTCTGGGTAAGTCCTTGAGGTCATGCTGAGATTTGGGGTAGGTGCTCATGCTTGGGTAGTCATTCACATGTGATTCTGGCGGGTATAAGAATGGGGTCCTGCCACTTGTCTTTCTCCAAAAAGTCTTCTAAATCACACCCTACTCCTTTTTCATATACTTTTACTATAACTTCATAGTACCAATGATATCCAGTTACTTCTGTCCTTGGCAAGCATTGCTGGGATGACGATGATGAGGTTGTCTGCGAAACTCCTCCTACCAGTCGTCATTCCCGAATTGTAGCAGATGGTGATGACGAGATTGTTCGCAAAACTCCTTCAGGTTTTTGGGATGAAGCAGCCTAGTATTATGAACCAGACTTGACTCCCAGTCCTGTGGCGAGTTTTCTTGTAGATTTCGAACATGAAGAAGAGAAGGAAGAAGAGGTTGAAGCAGCTATTGTAGTGAGCCTTGATTTTGACATACTTCCAGTTAATGAAGGCTTTGATGCAGATGTGACACTATATCCTAGTAGGTAGTTAGCAGTAGGCAGGAATCTTCCTGAAGTATTTTCATTTACTGATAGTTTTCTTCTGCTATGTTTTTCTTATGTAATTAGAACTGTCTCAGAATCTAGCGACTTCTGAGAGATACTTGGATTCTTCTGGGGTTGATATCTTGAATTCGAGCATCCTGGTCTCAACTCCAGTGGCAAGTCCTGTAGTGAGTTCTACACCTTCAGAGGTTGGAGCATCAGATAAGGAGAATGAATCTCCTAAAGTTGATGATGAATAAGTATCTTCTTCTTCAATAATTTCGTCAGGATTGAGAATTCCTATTAATTTTCTATGTAAATCTCTTCATCAGGGACAAGAGTGAAGTTCCTGGGTCTGATTCAGATTCAGACAGATTTCGGACACTAGTAAGGGCTATCACCTGGCATGCTCCAGGGAGTCCTTCTCTTGTTCGTACTGTTGTTCTGTCTGATTCTGCTATTGTTCTATTTGATTCTGATGAGAGCAAGATTGAATTCCCAGAGGTCAATCAGGTTGGTCGATCGATTAGATAGCTTCGCTTCCATATATTGATCAAGAGCTGATTTAATAAAGATTTCTTCAGTCAATAATTTGTTTCTTCTCTGAGTTACTGTGATCATTTTATTCTTCCTCTAGGGCAAGTGTCGGTAGTTCTTCTAGTCATTTCCTATAGCACATACCAGGGTGTGCTGGCTTCAGGGTAGTCATAATTTATCGATTTCTTCATTTTTCCATTTCTCCTTCATTTGGTTCAGTCTGTTCAGTTTGGTTCATCTATTCATTCAGTTCACTTCAGTAATTGTTCAGGTATCATTCTGTTCAACTTGATTGTGTGTCTCATTCAACTCACATTCGGCAATCATTCAATTATTTCTTTTGATGTTCGCGGTATGCCTGTTCGCTTATCATTGCTCTTCGGCAATATTACTCTCTGTCTATTTTCCGTTCCTATTCGATAATTTGCTTCTGTCTGTTTTGCTCTCCGGCAATCATGTGTAAATATAGGTCTTGTCTTGGGTGGAACCTGGTCATACCAGTGATTCAAACCTGCACCTGAGTACAGGGTGCATGCCTTGGCATTTCCTAGTAGCATTTTCCTATAGTGTGTGCCAGTTGCACTTTTCGAGGTAGTCCATTTGTAGCTTCAGATTGTTTTATTTCGTTTTATGCAGAGCATCAATTTAATGAGTCCACAGTTATAACAGTTCAGTTCGGATATGAGCTTTGGTCATTCCTCTTCGGAGTACTTGATAAAGCTCCTGCCAGTTGGCACCAAGATGTGATAAATGTACTAATAACTGGTCATTCATTTGTTGAGAATGCTCAGAGTGTCAGACACAATATCTCTCTTTGCATATCCTTACTACAGCTTTGTGCTGTGCTCTTCAGGCTTTACTACAACTGATATTGAGATATTCCAAGACTCTGTGCAAACTGATTTTATTTAGATAGAAATAGAGGGGGTATTTATATAAATTAAAGGACTAAGAAAAGATAGCTTCGCTACCAAAATACTATCTGATCATTGCGAATTGCTGGATAATCTGAATTACAAAAAACAGCTCAGAGAGTTGATCTAATTGATATCTAAGAGATAATCAGTGATAGATAGGATCAAGAATCATCATCAGGAGTGAGATCACAGAACATTCTTGAAAATTAAGAAATTCACGTGTCGATTGTCACAATAGAAGTTATAGTTAGTATGTATAGGAGATCAGCTGAATACTTACCATCAAACTCTTACCTTTCATTTATAAGCTACTATACTTAGAGCTAAAGCTATCAATATAAAGCTTTAGAATATTAGATTTATAACAGTTGAGTGAAATGCTTTGACAAAACTACAAACCAAGAATAGCTCTACTATTTATCAGTTGACCAAAGTTATAAGCCGAATAACTACCTATATTGCCAATATAGATAGAAGGTCAGAAGCTTATATATCTGTCTAATGATTCATCGTAGATCTAGGAAAAGCTCTAACAAGACTATACCTAAGCTGTTATAGTAATTACTAATATAAGAATTATCTAAAGAAGACTATAAGATATTTTCACTATAGCAAGGAAGGTTATATATAACAGAATTATATATAGTGTCAACAATGTATAGAGTATAGGTATATAGCTATATAGTATCTAACTGAATCAATTTATATCACCCAGTTGCTTAGATAGATAAACATCAGAAAAATAATTAATTAATCTATGAACTATTTTACTAAGAGCTGCAAACTATTTTACTAAGAGCTACAAACAAAATAGCTATAGATATAGATGCTAGTCATAGACTACATTAGGAAACTATTTTCAGTTCATAGTTTATGACTAGTATCTATGCTTATAGACTGTTCACAAGCTGTTTGCAGGCTGTTTGCAGACTGTTCTAGCTAGTTCATAGTTCACAATATTGTTCTAGAGGTATTTGAGGTTTATAATATTATTTTAGTAGAGTTTTAAGGTAGTTTGAAGCAGTTCACTAATAATAGTTTATAGTCTATAACTAGCATCTGTATCTATAGCTATTTTATTTATAGCTCTTAGTAAAATAGTTTGCAGCTCTTAGTAAAATAGTTCATAGATTAATTAACCATTTTTCTGATATATAAACTATTATTGATAAGTAGCTATAAACTATCTTAGAACTCTACTATGTAGAATAATATTATAAACTATAAATATATCTAAAACAATATTATAAACTATAAACTAGCTAAAACAGCTTATAAATAGCCTATGAACAGTCTATAAGTACAGATGCTAGTTATAGACTACAAACTAAAAATAGTTTTCTAATAAATATTATATAATTTGAAATTAGTAATGATGATAATAATAGTTATAATAGTTATAAAAGTTATGATGATAGCTATGATACTAAAAGAAGTTATTATAGTGATAAATACAGTGATAAAGATAACAATAGTAATAGCTATAAAGCTTATGAAGCTTACTTTGCTCTCTCTAGTCAATAGTCTGGCCAACTTAAGAAGGATGCTAGCACCTTATACAGTATACTGCCTAAGGCAACCTTAAAGCTGAAATCAAACCAAAATAGTTGAGAAGCCCAGAATAAAAAAAAAGTAGAGGACAATACCTTTAATAAGAAGCTTCAATAATTAATCTAAGAATAAAGCCAAAAGGAAGTATCAATAGTTAAGAGCAATAAGAAAAAGAAGTTATAAAGATACTAAAAATATAACTTTAACCTTAAGAAGAAGCTCTTAGAGACAGAGATATCAGTACCAATCAGAGAGCTTCTATAGTATCTAACGATACACTAGCAAGTATACCTGGTTCTACTATAGAATCTGAACTAGAAAACTATAGAAGTCAATGCAATGCAAGCCAAAGCTGAAACCAATCTACCTAAGAAGTTTTCCATCTATATCTAGTACAAAATTGAAGAAACAAATGATCCCTTACATTATTAGTACTGGAGTAAGAAGTTGTATTATTAGCAAGATACTACTTAACAGAATCAGTTGATATATAGAATCAGCTATAAAGCAAATAATGTTAGTTACTAATAGATATATATTGACTTTGCTAGAAAAGATTTTTGACCTCTCTATTTAATTTAGAAAGATTATCATCTCTATAATAGCTATAGTTGTTGATACTACCTCTTATAATCTTTTGATTAGGAATAAATAGTTAGCTAAAGCTTGAGCCATTGTTGATATAGGTGTCTGCAAGATAAGGATCAAATGGAAGAGTTACAAATATGAGATATCATTTGATATAGAGTGAGGTATTTAACTATAAATAGTAGATAGTGATAATAAAAAAGATAAGAACTATCATATTGAATAGAATATAGTGTTATTTATACATAAGATAAGCTATATGATATCTCTAAGTCAAGTCAATCTGAGTGATATAAGAATCGATCTAACTCTTACTAAGGACATTATAATCAAGCCTTGGAAAACATACTTAATAGATGTTAGCTTTTTAGATGAATATCTCAAACAAATCTACTTGAGGAACCTACTGGCTCTCCAAGATCTAAGAACAGAAGGAGTCATTGATTCAAACTGTAAGAGTAAACTTAAGCTTATCTTTAACAACTGTAACTTGAGGAAAACAATCTGCATCTACAAGAGAGACTTTATTATCTAGATATTAATATATGAGGTCTATATGACAGATATATATACAGTCATAGTAAGAAAGGAGATCACCAAGAAGAAATATAGATAACAGAAAACTGATCAATATAGTTATAAGATCAGCAAGAATATGATTAGCAAATAACAGAACATGATCTAAAAACTTATATATAAGTTTGAAGATATCCTGACAATAAGCTTCAAGGAAATCTGAGTCAGCAAACCCAAGTACTTCTATAATATCAACATAAGTAACTATGCTTCTATTAAGCAAAGACCCTACAGGATACTGCCAGCTTACTGTGAATGATAATGAGAAGAAAATAAATAACTTAAAGACACCAGAGTTACATAGCAATTGTGCAGCCTATAGGGCTTTCTATCTATTCTCATACTAAAGAAAGGAGCTAAGCTTAGCATTTTTACTCCCTGGCAATGTCATGATTTTCAGCCATTGAATAATATTACCTTTATTAGAAAAATAGTTAATTAATCTATAAACTATATCAGAAAAATAGTAAATTAATCTATGAACTATTTTACTAAGAGTTACAAACAAAATAGCTATGAATATGGATGCTAGTTATAGATAATAAACTATTATTGGCAAATAGCTATAAACTATACTAGAACTTCTTTAGAATAATATCACAAACTATAAACACCTCTAGAATAATATTGTGAATCATGAACTAGCTATAACAGCCTATGAATAGCCTAAGAATAGCCTATAAGTATGAATGCTAGTTATAGACTATAAACTGAAAATAGTTTTCTAATATATTTTACTAAGAGCTGCAAACTATTTTACTAAGAGCTATGAATAAAATAGCTACAGATATGGATACTAGTTATAGACTATAAACTATTATTAGCAAACAGCTGTAAACTACCTTAGAACTCTGCTAGAATAATATCATGAACTACAAACACTTCTAGAACAATATCATAAACTATAAACTAGCTAGAACAGCCTGTGAACAGCTTGCAAACAGCCTATGAGTATAGATGCTAGTTATAGACTATAAACTGAAAATAGTTTCCTGATATTCTCTCTACCTTTAATCAATAATATCTTGAGCATACTGAAGCTTGGAGTGAAATAGCTATCTATAATCAACTTATTCTCTAGATTTTTCCAAATTGACCTTATACTCTGAGCTATTGAATGAATAGCCTATATTATAACAGAAGGATAATAGAAATATTTAAGAATACCCTTTAAACTATACAATGCCCCTGCTATATTCTAGTAAATAATAAATAAAATATTTGAAGATCTGGTTAGAAAAGATCTTCTAGTCTATATTGATAATATAATGATCTATACGAAAATATTCAAAGCTCACCTAGTAACCCTGCAAGAGGTCTTACTTAGACTATGATGAGAAAGCCTTTTTTTAAAGCTAAGTAAGTATAGGTTTGTGACCAATTATATCTAAATTCTAGTCTTTATTGTCAACAAAAATAGTCTAAAGACTGATCTAGAAAAGATTATCACCATTACTAAGTTTCTTTGACCTACCAACTGGACAATAACTAGAGCCTTTCTGAGCTTAGCTATATATTATCGATAGTTTATCTAAGGCTTCATGAAGATCACTGCTCCTCTTAACTGATTACTATATAAGGTTTTTCAGTTTAGCTAGTGTGATGAGTAATAACAAGCTTTTAATACAATTAAGTTTGTACTTTATTTAGAGCCAGTTCTAGCATGACCCAACTAGAGTAAAATATTTCATCTATATATAGATATATACTCTATAGGATGCAATATAGTTCTATCTTAAGATAATAATTAAAAATAGGAAAGGGTTATTCTCTATCAAAGTTGAGTGACATCTAAGACAGAATAAGACTATAGTTTAATAAAGCTTAAATGCTTAGCAATAGTCTGGGCTATCAAGAAGCTAAGGTACTATTTAATTAGCTAATACTTCAAAGTTATCACCAACTACAGTATACTCAAGTAGCTTTTTGATATAAAGAACCTATATAGAATATACACTTATTGAATAGTTATCTTATAAGAGTATAACATCAAAATTCTATATTGCAAGAGAAGTAAATATCAAAATGTAGATATACTTTTAAGAACTCCATATAGTGCCTAAGATAGGGCACTTATAAGAGCATAGTAATTACACTACGTTATCTACCCTTTTTTTGAAAAAATCTAAATCGGACACAGAAGAAATCTACACTGCTAACTCTCTCAAATTCCCACAGAATCAGATGATGATCTCCCCCCCTCCATTCAAGTATCATTGCTGACGAAATCTGCTAAGAAGTGATAAAACTATCCAATCTTCTAATTTCTCATCAGTTATTGATCAAATTATTTAATTTCTCAAGCTCTTCTGATTCTCATGTAATCCCTGGCAATATAGTATCTAAGCAAACATCATAATCTGCCAGGAATAATACAGCAATGTTTCTATATCTATTCAATTTCTCATGCTCTTCTGACCTTCATGATGCAGCAATCATTCCTACTGATCCCACCATTCCCATTACTCAGAATTAATTTAGCAGTTTTCCCATACTTTTATTTTAATTATTAAGTATTATTATTGGTACTCAGTCATCTCAGTCCTTAATCATCAGATCATTAGCATATTATTTAATCATTGCCTCATTTATTAATTATATTGTATTATTTATTTGTCATATATTTAGCTTTGATCTTTTTATATAAATATCTCTCAAATCTTTATTCAATAAACTTTAGTTCAATAGCAGCTGAACTCATATACAAGTTCAATAGCAGCCAAACTTACATATAAGTTTAATAGCAGCCAAACTCATATATAACTTCAAAAGCTGTGCACCTCAAGATCTATGAGAACTGAGAGTGCAACAACTGAACTCATACAGCTATCAAGTCTAAATAGATAATTACAAACTTATTAAATTGATACTCTATAACTATATCAAAGCCAGCACACCCTAGTATGCACTATAGAAAATAACTATAAAAAACCATTGATATCTAGTATAGAAGAAGAATAAAATGATCACAGTAATAAGAGGTATAAATGGACTTCAAAAGTAGGCAAACTTTGCAAATGGACTTCATAAAGACATGTCAATACAAGCAACCTTGAGAAGATATTACAAATCAATTGTTAAAGAGACTTTTATTACTGAATCAGCAGTAAACCAATACATGGAATAAACCTATAATTATAGAAGAGAGGTTCTAAACATAATAAGACTAAACTAATGAAAATTATGACTATCTTGAAGCCAGCGCACTCTGGTTTGCACTATAGGAAATAACCAGAAGGACTACTGATACCTGCCCTAGAGGAAAAACAAAATGATTATAGTAACAATTAGACCTGAAGAACATTTGGTATATAGTTTGATAGAATATATATTCTCAGATCACTGACTAGATCAGGTCTCAGATATAATAAGCCCGAATGGAATACTGGAATAAACAATTGACAGACAGATGACCTACCTTACAGAAACCCATAGAGGAAGACAAAGCAATAACTATCTATTTAAGTTGACTCCTAGACAAAAGTAGAACAATTATTGAATATTTATTAATTATGAGAATCCTATAAGAATTTATTAGAAAATCTTTCTCTCAGAAAATATAGCAAAATTATAATATTTACTTTGATGAGTGACCAACCTGATCAATCTCTAGAAACTTATTGCTCTTATCTAAATCAATAGAACAATAGCAGAATCAGATAGAATAACAGCACAAATAAGAGAAGAACTCCCTGGAGTATGCCAACTCTAGATAGCCTTTACTGGTATCCGAAATCTGTCCAAATCTGAATTAGACCCAGGAACTTTGCTCTTGTCCCTGATGAAGAGATTCATATAGAAAATTAATAGAAATTCTCAATCCTGATAAAATTATTGAAGAAGAAGATACTGTAATAGACTAAAATATATTAACGATGAAATACTTAGAATCGAGCAAGTGCAGAAAATATGTTTCAGGAGTCTTAGCGGTTTATGCAGTAGCGTCTTAAGAAGGGTAATGTGTTGATATAGATGTTAACTAGCAAGAATTAAGTGTAATCGATCGAATAAAGTATATCTGTTAGAATCTCAAAACTATATCAATTGCTTACTCCTTGAGTAAGGCTTCAGTATCCCTTGGGTTGTCTGTAAGAAGCTTCCTTAGCTTGTTGCAGTCTGAATTTTATTGATAATTGCGAGCAGAGTATTTATAAGAAATTACAAGGTGCTATACAGGCAGCTACTCAGGTTACTACTTGAATTTCTGATTGGCTTGGCTAAATATAAGGTATAAATTGATTGGCTAAGATATAATAAAATGATATATTAGGTTATAATGTAATTGGGTGGTAAAATAATATATCAGATCGAAATACTATTTTAGGTTATAGTGTGATTGTGGATCTCAGTAACACTTCAGGTCTCAGTAATGCTTCAAGTCTCAGTCACACTTCAAGTTACATGACTGTAATCTCACATGATCAAATTATATATCATCACAAAATGTTCCATCACATCTCCTTCCTTTCTGCGAGTTAGACTTCAAGGTATAGTTCTAACTTAGAGAAATCTCTTTGTAACTGTTTTACTTCTTCCTCTAGCTCCTTCATGTCATTCTGTGTTAGTTGATTTAGTTGATATATACTGCACCGAAAGTGGTTCAAAGCACTAGGCTTGTACTTGAATAGTTGATAAATTCGTTCAGCCATTTTTGCAGCATAGGCAGGGAGTGCTCCTTTGAGGGCTCATTGATAGATTTCTCTATCCTTCCGGTTCCAGATATGTTCAACTTCCTCATCCCAGAGTTGTGTGATTTAGTAGTATTCCTTCCATTCATTGATTCATATCAGGTGTTGCCTCCTTTGAATGTTGTGTACAATCGATCAGGTCTTCTGTAAGGTCGATCCTTCTATTTCCTCAAGGTCTTCCAGAGGTTCTATATGTCGGTAGGCCTCGATCAGGCTGACTCGGACTTCATAGAAGTTGTTCCAATGAGGCATGATATTTCTTGAGGTGGTTTTGGTAGACAGTATAGGGTAAGATCGTTCCTGTCATTTTTCGCAACTGATATGTTATTCCTTTTATACTTGTGATGTAGTATGGTCCTTTCCACTTCAAGTCCAATTTTGCTGACCAAGAGGACTCTACTATATTCTGATATAATAATACTTGGTCACTAATCTTCAACTTCTCGGTTTCCTTGTGTTCCTTGTTATAATTCCATTTTTGTTGATCTTGTACATTGGTAATAAATTCTCTCACCTTGTTTCGGATATTGTGTAATTCTTGGATTTCCTTTGTCACACGATGTTCGATTTGCATTTCCCAGGAGGTGTGGCTAGGTTCCAGGGTGGTCATTACTTGGTCTACCAGCTGATGAGCTTTTCTTCCATAAGTGAGCTCAAAAGGGGTGAACTTTGTTGTTTCTTGTTTCATTGTTTATAGTGCAAATAAGGCAGAAGATAGATACAAGTCCCAATCTCCTCCTTGTAATTGTACTACTTTAGCAATCATGTTCTTGATAGTTTGATTCATCTGTTCGGTGAGTCCATTTCCTTGGGGATGGTAGGCAGTAGTCCTTATCTGGTAGATCCCAAAGTGTTGTGTCAATATCTGCATGAATTCATTAATAAATTCAGTTCCTTGATCAGAGGTCATTTCATAAGGTATTCCATGGTGGCAGATAATATCTTCATAGATAAAAGGTGCAATATTAAGGGCATCTGCAAGGGGCAAGGCTCTTGCTTCGGAGTACTTGATCAGATAATCTACTGCTACTATGATGTATCGATTTCCTCTAAGTGTTCTTGGTAGCGGTCCAACAATGTCTATTCCAATATATTCGAAGGGTCCTCCAGGTATAATTAGTTATAAGGTCTCGACTTCCTTTCCTCGGCACCTCTTCTGGCAAGTGTTGCATCTTCTGATATATTCTCTAATGTCTTTATACATGTTCTTCTAATAATATTTTTCTGATAATCATTGATATATGTTATCTATGCCCATGTGTCCTGCCAGCTGATGATCATGAGAGGCCTGAAGTACCATCTGCTTTTTGTATTCAGGAACTACAAGTCATGTCTGTCCTCTGTACTGTCGGTAAAGT
The DNA here is from genome assembly GCA_003990785.1 of Endogone sp. FLAS-F59071. Lineage (NCBI taxonomy): Eukaryota > Fungi > Mucoromycota > Endogonomycetes > Endogonales > Endogonaceae > Endogone > Endogone sp. FLAS-F59071. The sequence goes on along the minus strand of RBNK01000042.1, from coordinate 36,342 downwards.
ATATTGTTCTTGATAAAATAGTTAAATGCCATTGTCCATATAAGCTGTTGATCATTTTCATTCATCATCCAAGTAAAGGTTAGGTTACTGAGGTAATCTAAATATCCATTATAGAGTTTAATATCCATTGGGTAGGTATATTCTTTTTGGTTCAGGGTATTGATCTCAGATAAATTGGGGTAGGCGTGAGAGGGTGTCCACATTCTGATGATTCCATCCTTTTCTGTATTGTATTGTAAAGTCATACTCCTGCAGTATAGCTAGCCATTGTGCATACATTCCTGTCAGATTTGGTTTGTTCCAAAGCCATTTAAGGGCTGAGTGGTCTGTTATCAGGGTGAACTGTTTTCCAATCAGGAAGTGGCAGAAGTGTTGTACAGCCCAAATGACTGCTATGCATTCTAGCTAAGTGGCTCCATAGGAAAGTTCTGCTCCATGGGTGGCCCATCCTGCATAAGCAATCACATGTTCTCCATCTTTGTCATCCTGTGCCAAAATTGCTCCAAGTTCGAATGACGATGTATCTGTATACAGCTTGAATACTTTTGTGAGGTCTGGTCTTGCCATAACTGGTGTGTGGGTAAGTGCTTCCTTGATCAGGTTGAAGGCAGTTTGTGCAGCTGATGTCCATTCCCATGCTCTTCCTTTTCTTTGCAACATGTGCAGGGGTGCAGCAATTTTAGAGTAACCAGAGATAAATCTTTTATAGAACTGAACCAGTCCTAAGAATCCTCGTAAGGCCATCTTATCTTGCAGAGTTGGAAAGGCTTTGATGATTTCAGTCTTCTTTGGATCTGAGCGGATTTCTCCTCTATTGATTATAAATCCAAGGTATTCAATTTTCTTTTGTCTAAAGTAGCATTTTATCAGCTTGATCCTTAATCCGTATTTTCTGAGTCATTCAAATACTTCCTTCAGGATCACCATGTGTTCTGCGAAGTTCTCTGCATAGATGTTGATATCATCGATGTATACAATCACTCCATGTCCAATCAAATCATAGAAGATCTCGTTTATTGCAGCCTGGAAGGTGGTGGGTGCATTGCAAAGTCCAAAGGACATTCTTGTGAATTCGTACTATCCAAATGGTGTAACAAATGCTGATTTTTCCTGTGCTTCAGGTGTCATTCCGATTTGATTATATTCTGCTCATAGGTCTAAGATTGAGTAGATTTGCACCTTTTTCAACATGTTTTGTAAGTCTTCTGAGTGCGGAATTGGATATGCATGCTTCTTGGTGACTGAGTTCAATTTGCGATAGTCAATAACCATTCTCTGTCCATCCTTCTTTGGTACTATGCTGATAGGTGATGCCCAAGGACTCTTTGACCATACGATTACTTCTGACTCCAATAGCTCTTGAACATGCTTTCATACAAAGTCATGATAGTTGGCTGGCAATCTGTAGGGTGCCTGTTTGATTGGTTTGGCATCTCCTGTGTCGATATGGTGCATGAAGAAGGCTTGGTCCGATAGGTCCTTGAAACTGATCACAATAATATCCTCATACTCCTTCAGTAGGTCTTGTAACTGTTTCTTCTGATTCGGTAACAGGTTTTTATTAAGGGAGTAGATGTGCTTCTTGGCGTTTTTCTGATCATCCAGTCTTTCTATTATTACATTTGCTTGTCCAGTTGATCCAAATCCTTTCCTTCCATGTCATGTTTCTTCTAAGTTTTCCACTTCCTTCAAAGGTTGCTGTTCACATTTGACAATCACTATTTGAGCGATTCGATCTCCTTAGTATACTTTGAATTGGCTGTAGTTATAGTTAACCAGTCCAACCTCAATTTCTCCCCTGTAGTCTTCATCTATTAATCTGGGGAAAGCTCCTATTCCGGAGTTGCAGTAGAGTCCACTTCTTGCCCATACTTGTGCACACTGTCTAGGTGGTAAGGCGATAGTGATTCTAGTTTTTACAAAGGCTGATGATTTTGGTTCTAGGGTGCAGTCTTCATCTGCATATAGATCATATCCTGCAGCTCCTTCAGTTTTCCTCTTTGGTATGATTACACTTTCTGTCAGTTTCTTAACTCGAGTTGCTATATCCTTTTCTTCAACCATGAATGCTTCTTCAAAGATGGGGACATTTGGTTTCTTCCACTGTTCATAAGTTGTATCCTGAGATAAGTTCTGCCACAAGTCCTTCCACCACCAATAGCACATGCTGATGTGTTCATCAGGGTGAATTATTTCTTCAAGTGCAATAATTTCTTCTTCTGAGTCTGAGTCACTTTCTTTGATTAGGGTAGGTCCATCATCCTCACCATCCTCTTCAAATAAGGTTCTGACTTCGATAGGTATCTGAGTAGTGTAAACTTCATTGCTCTAATCCTCAGGTACTTCCTCATCTTCATTTTCTTCAGGTATCATCTGTTCCTGTTCTCAATCATAACATTCCTTCCAAGTTCCGTGGTAATTGATATCATATGGGTCATCTGGATACCTGACCCAGTTTTTGCATTCCCAAAGATCATAGAGGTTGACTTCATCCCAGTAGTATCCTTGTAGGTAGATGTTGTGATTTCCCCAAAGATGTCCTTTGCCGATATATCCAATATTCATCTAAAAGCAGTCCCATACCTCTCCAGTATTGTCTGCGAATAGGTGAGGGTTCCTTCCATTATATGATCCATGATTCATTAAGGGTGGAGTCCTTCAGCAGGTCTGTGACAGTCTTGGTCTCCTGATCTTCTTCTTTGTTGGCAAGTGCATCTCCAAAGTGTCCTGGTAAGGTATTAACTTTGTATTGCTACAGGTGCACATCATTTCAGCACAATAGATGCATTGCTTACAGAATGGGCATCTAGTATTCCTTATGTTGTATTCAATCAATTGGTTCTTTTCTAGAGGCGTCAGGTAGCAATATTCACTATGGATCACCACATTTACTTCTTCTTCCACCATGTTAAGGTACGCCTGTCCAGGGATTACTTCTTCATCTGTGTCACTTTTGTCTTCCAATCTCTGAGTGAGTTTCGATACTACTTCTTTCTGAATATCCAAAGGTATGCTGAACTTTCTTCTATGGTTAACGAAGATTAACCTTTGTGCATCCAAGTCAATTCTTACTTTAGCTTTCTTCAACCAGCTATTGCCCAAGACAGCGTTATAGGATTGTGCATCAGTGACCACCATTCTGATGGAAATTATTTCTGTTCCAAACTGGACCGGTACTTCTCGGAGTACTCCTAAGGGTACGCTGCTCTTTCTACTTGTGACGACCAAGATAGAGGTGGCGGGTTTATCAATATCCCATCCCAGGCAATCTAGGAAATGCTTGGTGATAATGCTGACTCCTGCTCCAGTGTCAATAATAACTGAGCATACTAATCCTCCAATGTTGCATTGTGCATAGGTGGATAAGATATAGGTTTACTCCTCTTGTTCTTCGGCAGTGTTAACTTCTTCGAATTGGATGGTTGGTTTGGTTTCCATAATCTGAGTCTTCACCTTCTGCTTTGTCGATGGTGCAATCTGGAAGAGTTGTTTAAAGGTAATATTAGCCTTTTGGCTGGTAATGTCTTGCTATGGGTCATATTCAAATTTTCTAACCCTCCTAGGCTTCTTCTCCTTGTTTTCTTCCTGATCCATCATTTCTTCATCTCTGGTGGTTGAAGTAACTGTCTTGCCAGGTTGCATTATTTGTTTGAAGGCTTTATCCCATTGGTCCTTATTCAACTGTTGTCTTTGTGTTGGCTTCTTAGGCTTTTCAATGACAACCTCCGGTTCCTGGGTTGGCTTCTTTCTTGGGTAGGGAGTCTTCCTAGTGGTAGTGCAGCTGACTGCTTTGACGGGGTAGGCTTCCAGGTATTCTTTGCTAAATTCCTCATCTTCTTCCTCGATTTCTTGCACTACGTTAGCATGGTCAGCCTTCTTTTCTTCCTCTCTCTCCCATCCTTCCTTCCAACTTCTAGTTCGGCAATCCTTGGCAAAGTGACCCCGTCTTCTACAGAGGAAACAATTTATTTCGGTTTTGTTGCGTTCTTCGGCCACAAAGGTTCCTCTCAGTTGTCTATTCTGGTGAATCACCTTGGCTTCAAGATTGGCTATGTGTGCTGTCATTTCTGAGAATATCTTGGTAATCTTCTCCATTTCATCCTCATGAGTTATCTTTCCTGTTTTTGCTATAACTGTCAGTTTGATAGTATCCTCCTCAGGTGGTTTGGCTGATGCAGATACTATTTGAACTACGGGAATTTCAGTGCTGAATTTTCTGCATAAGTCTTGTGGTAACTTGTCATATAGGGATGCCAAATGTCCTGCTTCAGTGTCCCAAAAGGCTTGTGCCATCCTGACTTTCTCCTCTATTCTTCGAGGGCCAAACCTCTTGATATGGCACTGAAGATCTGTGGGTAAGCTGTTCATAAACACCATTTCTCATACAACCAGGCTAGTTTCTCCACAGAGTTGCATATACTGATCAATGGTGGTAACTCAGTCTTCCGGGCACTGATTGATTGACATCTTCATATTGAATAGCTGTTCCTTAATTGATTCCCACTTCTGTTCGGTGAAATACTTCTCCTCTAACCAGGCTCTTATAACATCCCAATGAGCGGTGGCTAATGCTGTGGTGGGGGGGTTATTTCCAGCTGCTGCTGTAGCTGTGAGGAGTAATCCTCCTAGTTCAGTAGCTGCTACATCCATCAGGGCTACATGGTATACTTCTCTTGCAGGTCCTCTAAGTTGGGCGGCCAGAATAGGGATCCATCGAGTACTGACCATTCCTTTGGCTGCGAAGTAGCTTTCCAAATCATCTAGGAATTCTTGAACATATTTCTTGGTATATCTATAAAAGGTAGGTAGTCTGTCTACCATAGTTTCTTCGTCTTCTTGAGGTCTTCTTCTAGATAGTTGTAGTAATATGGGTGGTGGTGGTGGTAGTGCCATTCTTGCTTTTGTCTTCTACTACGGGTTTTGGCAAGTTCGGTTATGCAATATAGATAACAAATCAGTTGAGGTATCAATTGATTTCCTGCCAGTCGGCACCAATTGTGATGGACTAAAATATATTAATGACAAAATACTCAGGATTGAGCAAGTGCAGAAAATATGTTTCAGGAGTCTTAGCGGTTTATGCAGTAGTGTCTTAAGAAGAGTAATATGTTAATGTAGGTATTAACTAGCAAGAATTAAGTATAATCGATTAAATAAAGTATATCTGTTAGAATCTCAAAACTATATCAATTGCTTACTCCTTGAGTAAGGCTTCAGTATCCCTCGAGTTGTCTGTAAGAAGCTTCCTTAGCCTGTTGCAGTCCGAATTTTATTGATAATTGCAAGTAGGGTATTTATAAGAAATTACAAGGTGCTATATGGGCAGCTACCCAGGTTACTACTTGAATTTCTAATTGGCTCAGCTAAATATAAGGTACAAATTGATTGGCTAAGATATAATAAAATGATATATCAGGTTATAATGTAATTAGGCGGTGAAATAATATATCAGATCGAAATACTATTTTAGGTTATAGTGTGATTGCGGATCTCAGTAACACTTCAGGTCTCAGTAATGCTTCAAGTCTCAGTCATGCTTCAAGTCATATGACTGTGATCTCACATAATTAAATTATATGTCATTACAAAATGTTCTGTCATAATACTTATCTATCATCAACTTTAGAAGGTTCATTCTCCTTATCTGATAACCCCAAAGGCATAGGACTCAAGACCAGAATACTTGAATCTAAAACTTCAACTCTAGAAAAATCCAAATATCCCTCAAAAGTTACTAGATTTTGAGACAGTTCTAATTATATAAGAAAAATATAGAAGAAGTAAACTATCAGTAAATAAAAATACTTCAGAAAGATTCCTACCTACTGCACCTACCAGGATATAGCATTACATCTGTATCAAAGCTTTCATCAACTGAGAGCACATCGAAATCAAGGCTTGCTGCAATAGCTGCTTCAACCTCTTCTTCCTCCTCTTCTTTATATTCAAAATCTAGACTTGCTATAAGATTAGAAGTCAAGTCTGGTTTATAATATCAGGCTGCTTCATCCCAAAAATCTGAAGAAGTTTTGTAAATGATCTTATTGTTGCCATCTGCTACAATTTGAGAATAACAACTGGTAGGAGGAGTTTTACAGATAACCTTATTATCATCATCTTAGCAATACTTGCCAAGGACAGAAGTAACTGGATATTGTTAATACTGTGAAGTCATAATAAAAGTATAGAAGAAAGGAGTAGTGTGTAAATTAGAAGACTTTTGGAGTTGCAAGATAGAGATGTCAGATAACTCCATTCTTATATCTACCAGAATCATATATGAATGAGTACCTATACCTGAATCTTGATATAACCTCAAAGACTTATCTAGAAAGAAACACTTTATTACTAACTCAAGCAGACAGCCCTTGTCAAAGAGAACAGATGAATCTGGATAATAAAAGCAAGATATATGACAAGATCTAGCTAAGAAACAAATTACCAAAAGCAAGTCACCAAGCTTAAAAACAGAATCATATATGAATCCTATACCCCCAACACCTTATGGTGAGATTTAGTCTGACTGATACACATATATTCAGACAAGCATGATATGTATACATGCACACACACCTGCCCAAATCACTTACCTCATTACCAATGGTTTTAGCCCACCAATAACCCTAACAAATGACTGATGAATCAGTTCAGATTGTCAGCATCAAATGAGCTTATATAAAGCTAGAAAGCCAGGACATCTGACTGAGAACCTGATCCATACTCAAATGACCTAAGAGTTAGAACAGAGAAAAATAGACTTGATAAATCAGCTAGCACCCAAAAACAAGTTTAGAATAAACAAATGTTAGAATCACCTGACCCCTAGGTATAAACAAAATGAATTACATATATGAATTATACAAGAAATACACTGTGACCACCACTTATAGTAAAATCTTGAGTTTACTTACCAAAATCAGCAGCATGACTTACACATATACCACATGGAGAGATTTTTGAAAATTTTAGCAAGATCTTTGCAATGAAAAACAAAAGAAAGTCAGAACAACTAAAACAAGAAAGATGAGCAAGCTATGAATCTAGAATGACTGAATGAATCCAGAATGACTACAAACATACACAGTTAAATCAGCATAGAGGGCAAGCAAGAATGATAATATATGGAAGATTTAGGAGATTTAGAAAGAAAAAGGATAGTGAGTCTAGATCTTTAGTTATATAGTTATATATTTTTTTTAATATTTTGATATACCAAAGTCTATTTTATTCAGTTGTCACAGTTATTTTATTCATTGAACAATTATTATTTTTATTTATTTTATTTTTGATCGATCCCTATTTTATTTTATCTGTATATTAAACAATGATGCATCTGATCAATTTTACCCCCTCTTTTATTATTATTGCAAAGCACTTGATCAATTTCCATTTTCTCTAATGTATTTCATTTATCATCTCAGTAGCTTATTCCCTTTTATTCAGATCAGATAAGAATATATTGATGATGATAGAGAAGTAGTATAAGTTAGAAAGGATAACACTCTATTATAAGAGATATGGAATATTAGTACTAGTTATATAGGAAGAAAGGATAAATAACATCATTAAGCTAGCACACAACTATCATCTCACTAGCTACGTATATAGGTCAGGCAAATATATACTATAAACTACAAGACTATACATGATAGCCAGTAATATAAGATAATATAGTAGAGTATATATAATAATGTAATATATATCAAAAATGAGCATGAGTAAAGGATATACTGGAAGCAAGATTAGCAATGATTCAGGCCAAACTATTTTCATATATTAATATCAATGTTATAGGTCTAATGCCCATTATACTAACAGAAAAGAGATACATTATTTTATTAGTAGATTTTTTTACTAAGTATATTAAGGCAGTCACTATTAAAGATACTGATGTACAACTAGTTGTTAAGTTCTTATACACAGACATTATCTGCAGATATGGGGTACCTAAGGAAATTACTAGTGACCACAGTACTGAATTCCTCAACAAATTAGTATAAGAGTTAGAACAAACATACTATATCAAATATATTTGAATAATAGCCTATCACCCTCAAGGGAATAGACAGACAGAATGAACTAATCAAATAGTCAAGAACATTCTTACCAAGATTATCAGTCAAGAAGATATATAAGACTATTACCTTGACAGTACCCTCTTTGCTATATAAACAATTTAACAAAGATTAATGGAGTTCAGCTCTTTTAAGCTTGTCTATAGAAGAAAGCCTAGCTACAAATTTCATCACTCAACATAAGAACTTGAGATCTACAATGACTAACTCTAGGTGTACATCTTATATAATATCACTAGACTCCAGCTTATATAATACAAGGTAGCTATCTTTATTAAAAAAAGCTTAGGAACAATAGCATATAACTCAAGACAAGAAAGCTAATACAGTACTACTATAAATCAGAGAACAAGTCTTGCTCTATAGAAGTATTATAGAATCTTCATGATCAGTCAAGCTACAGCCTAAGTGGGAGTATCTATACTTTATATAGAATATAAAAAGATGGAATATTTGGTTATAATATACTGATGTCTCCATATTAGCAACAGTGATATACTGAAGTAAGGTCAAGAAATATCAGTTAAAACTAGAATGGCTTTACTTACAAGACTCAAGGATGAGCCTTTCTTAGCTTGTGATCAGATGTAGTAATAAATTCATAGGACTTCAGTTCTTTATTATAAAGTATATATAGCTTTGCTAAGCTTTGGCATCTTATACACTATATATATTAGTAATATAATGTATGAATATTACAATCTCTTGGATTATTACACAATTGCATAGTTCTGTAAAATTGTTTTCTATCCTAACTCTTGTATTTTCAGGTATTCAAGCTCAAATTCCTTGCTCTCTTTCTTTTCTTTTATTCTCTACAATAGTATTTGTGCTTTGTACCACTGGCTATTTATTCTACTGTTCTGTTATTATTTTGTATAAATAAGCTTGATATTTTACTTCAATAAAAAGTAGTTAAAATTGTTGTCTTCTCATTAATTATATATAAAAGCCTTAGAACAGCTCTGAAATGAAAAATAGATCAGCACTCTCATTCTCATTATCTTACTTAACATTGTGACAAATGTACTAATAACTGGTCATTTATTTATTCATTGAGAGTGCTCAGAGTGTTAGATGCAATATCTCTCTTTGCATATCCTTACTACAGCTATGTGCTGTGCTCTTCAGGCTTTACTATGACTGATATTGAGATATTCCAAGACTCTATGCAAACTAATTTATTTAGATAGAAATAGAGAGGTATTTATACAAAATTGAGAGACTAAAGAACAACTAATAAAGACTTTACTATGAAAATACAATCCAATCATTACAAAGAATATATAATGACTCTGGTGGTAGCATTTTGCAAAAATAAAAGTTGTCAAGCAGAAATAAAAGTCATCAAGCAGAAATAAAAGTTATCAATAACTAAGAATGGAAGGGGATAGAATGTTATGGTAACTCCTAAATCAAGCATAGTACAAAATTCATGAAAATCAGTTAAGTTGAGGGTTGGCTATCATAATATAAATATTTAAAATATATCTAACTATAAAGCTATTAGATAGATTTTTTATTTTTCTAATAAAGCTTTAGTAAATTACTTTTAAAGTTAATATATTTTACAATTTATTTATATATTTTAGAATAATTTGATATATAATTTATTTATCTATTTATTATCCATTTCAAGATAATTTAATATACTCTAAAATATCTAAAATTGATAGATAAATTATATTTTGAAAATAAATAAATTGTATTCTGAAATAAATTAATAAATTATATCTTGAAATAGATAAATAAATTATATTTTAAAATAGATATGTAAGGAAATTGTATCTTAAAAATAAATAATAAAACATTAGAATACTTCTTAGCAACAGTATTACTAGCAAGCTAACTAGACTCAAATTATTATATGATAAGATTTTCAAGTATAGAAATAATATAAAGTTAAATCTGAATACTAACTAACTATTTTTTTATTTTATATATTATATTTGATTTAAAGTATAAGATATGTAAATATTTGAAATAGATATATATATATTTTTAAACTTCTCTCTGCTATATTGCAAACTATATCAAAGTATAAGTTTTACCTTATTTGTTTATAAAACAATTAACTAAATAATTTAAAGTTAACCTTACTACTAATAAATAACTATTTGTATTATAAAACTATATAAATATTATGATAGCTAACCTCCAAATTGCCTTGATTTTCATAAATTTACCACTATACTTAATTTGAAGTTACCATGACCTTCTATCCCCTTCCATTTTTAGTTATTGATGACTTTTATTTCTGCTTGATAACTTTTATTTCTGCAATGCTACTACTAGAGTCATTATATATTCTTTACAATGATTGGATTATATTTTCATAGCAAAGTTCTTCTTAGTTGTTCAATTTGTATAAATACCTTCTCTATTTCTATCTAAATAAATCAGTTTGCACAGAGTCTTGGAATATCTCAATATTAGTCATAGTAAAGCCTAAATAGTATAGTATGTAGTTAGTAGTAAGGATACATAAAGGGAGATATCATGTCTAACACTCCAAGTATTCTCAATGAACAAACAACCAATTATTAGTACATTTGTCACAATATTAAATTTTTATATATTTTAGATAAGTTTTAAATATAGTTTTCTTCTTTTTAAAGAGAAGGTTTATAATTTATAAAAATTTATATTTTAAAGCTAAAGTTGATAGTTTTTAGTTAATATAACTAAGCTAAAAATCTTAAAGAGAATGCTAACTATCTTTTATATTTTTATTATCTTATTTTAAAATATCTCTTATATTACTTTTTTTATTTTTTATTTATTAAAGAAAAATACCTTCTACAAAACAAAAATTATAAAAGTTTGAAAAGGAAATAATGAAATATAAAAAGTATTTCTGAGCTATATTAGTAAAAAATATTATTCTCTTTATTGTATTTCAAATTTAGAAATAATAATAATTATTTTATTTTCTATTCTTTTTGATATTTTAATTATTTTTAAATAAAAAAAAATCGATCATAAATATATAGATCACGTGATCCATTATAAAATATACAGTCAAGTCATGTAAACGTCACATGTTAGTAAAAGTCCCTCTTTTCAAAATTATAGAATGATTCAGAAAAAATAGATATCAAAAATCCAGGGCCATTAGTTTATAGAGAATTGATTAAAGAATATACTAATGCCTCCTTTTTTTAAAATTTACTGTGCGTTTGAAAGATCTCGAGATGGAAGTAGGCAAGCCACCCATCTTTTGGGCTCAATCTGACTCGTCGCACAAGCCACTACGGCCTTTTTTCGTTACCAATATCAATCGCAACGCGCCAAACCGCTCTCTTCACAAGCAATGTCTGCTCCAAAGGTCCTCAACTTCGGCGCAGGCCCAGCCAGGATGTGAGTATTATGCCAATTCGGACTGCCGCCTTTTTTTTTTTTTTTTTTTTTTTTTTTTTTTTTTTTACTTTATTTTACGTAAACGAACAATTATCCTCGACACTCGCTCTTACGCGCACCCCTACACACCCAAGACCCGAGGAGGTGCTACGTAAAGCACAAGCCGATTTTCTCAACTATGACAACACGGGCATGTCTATCATGGAGCTCTCCCACCGCACCAAGACTTTTGACAATCTCGTCAACAAGGCCAAGTCCAATCTCTCACGCCTCCTCTCCATCCCTGAAAACTACGAGATCATTTTCATGCAGGGCGGTGGCACCACCCAATTCTCTGCCGTAGTCTACAACCTTCTCGCCGCCAAGGCCAAGCGCGATCCCGGTGCGACGAGTCCTCCAGTCGATTACATCATCACAGGCTCTTGGTCTGCCAAGGCCGCCGAGGAGGCCGCCCGGCTCGGCGCCAACGTCAACATTGTCTTCAATACCAAGAAGCTGCGCGGTGCATATTCGGGCATTCCCCCAACGTCCGAGTGGCAGCTCTCGGGCCCCTCGGCCGCATACGTCTACTACTGCGATAACGAAACTGTGCACGGCGTCGAGTTTTCCTCGGTCCCTGAAATCGATCCTTCGGTTCCGCTTGTGGCTGACATGTCATCCAACATTCTATCACGCCGCGTCGATGTTTCGCGCTTCGGAGTCATCTACGCGGGCGCGCAAAAGAACATTGGCCCGGCGGGCACGACAGTCGTAATCGTGCGGCGCGACCTACTTGCGCCGCCCAACTCGGCCAAGGAAACCAATGGTTTGCCCGTAATTCCGCTGATGCTCGACTACTGGACCCACGCCGAGAACAATTCCATGTACAACACGCCGCCCATGTTTGGAATCTACATTTCGGCGCTCGTGTTTGAGTGGCTGGAGGGTGTGGGCGGGGTCGCGGCGATTGAGGAGGCGAATAGGGAGAAGGCACGCAGGCTGTACGAAGCCATCGATGGAAGCGCAATCTACAAGAGCGTAGTGGAGCGTGAATCGAGAAGCAGAATGAACGTCACGTTTAGGATTTACCCAGAAGAGCTAGAAAAGGAATTCCTCAAGGGTGCGGAAGCGAGGGGATACGTACAACTCAAGGGGCATCGGTCTGTCGGTAGGTAGCATGCATGCATGATCATTCTGACTCTAGTTTTTGCGGATTTGTATGATTGTTTGGCTTGTCAACTATATCTTTATGCCCAATTGCATTTTGTTGATTTGCACAGGTGGTATCCGCGCGTCCATCTACAACGCGATGCCTCTCGAGGGTGTAGAAGAGCTTTTAGCGTACATGGCCGAGTTCGAGAAGGCCAATGCCAATTAAAGACAATGTACTTTTGATCATTATTTTTGTTCGACACCAGACAAGTCATTTTTGAAAAAGAAGAAAATACAGCACAATAAAACTGCATAAAATTAAATGCAATCACGTCGTCGCATGCACGTTCTAGATTCTAATCATCACGATCATGTACACTGAGCCCCAATCATTTGCTTAGCAAGAGTAAAGTGTATACAAGATGGGAAAGGAAAAAGAAAAATAATACAAGAACTACTTTGTTGCAAGCTATACACATATTAAGCGTGCACTGAAATGTCACTGCTAGTTGATTATCAATTAATCATCAAACTCTCGCCCTCTCTGACGCCCGTCGTCACAAATCATCCAGTCTTGCGCTCTCTTGCGTCGAACCTACAATCCATTCACCACCACATTTACACAGGTCCATCGACTTCTTCAAGCTACGGACGGACACCGCCTATCGCACGCGACCTCTATCTCAAACCTGCGCGCAGTCTTGATGAAAGAGAAGGTGGAGTGAAATGTGAAGATTAGCTTGTAAATGTCCCCCAGGGTGGCACTAGGCGCGTCGGGGGCGGGCCATCAGTACATGGAAGAGTTGCGGATTGCGGATTGTCCTTGCGCGTGATCCAAGCCTCCCATGACGCGCTTTCATCTCGCCGCGTGACTCGCCTTGACAGCCCGTATCATGTCCACTACGGCCGAGGATCCATCGCAATGGTTTGCAAAGTTCCATCCGACATACTTTTTTGATAATCCCAAGCAGGCGCAACATGGCTCCGGATCATGGCTTGTGCTGGCCGAGCAGGAGGTCGAGTTCTCAGAAGAAATGTTTTGGAAAGTCATTGTATGTATTATCTGTGCGTTGCTATGATTCACTTTTATTTTACTAACTCGCGCAACTAATTGTCAAATATCGACAAATCAACTACCACGCGAAACCTTTTCTTTTTTTTTTTTTCTCGACAAAGGACCGCTGGACAAACGAAGCCCACCTTGTGATTCCGCCGCTCTCCAGCGTCGAAATTGTTTCCGAGACCACACTGGAGACGTTTGATCCCACTGCCTCTACCAGAACCATTGTACGTCGGCTGATCCCGAAACGCAAGGAAAAGGATTGTGAAATGGAGGAACGAGTCGAGTATTTCCGAGATGCTGAGGGTAAAAGTTTTTTTTATTTGTATGGTTTCGTGGACCTGCGGTTTGCCACCGATGGCGCCCTCATTCTCCTCTCTAAATGCACCCTCTCCTCGTAAAAGTCAGTCGCGTCGTCTACACCCCTATGCTTGAACAAGCACCGGATAATTCCGATCCGGCAGCATTGCTACCTTTCTATTATCCAAAGGTACTGTATATTTTAAAAAAAAAAAATCTGAAGAGATGGATGGAAGTGCCATTCCAATTTGATATAGCAAGATGCATGCGATCCGAATTTTCTAGGTGAAATCGTTTGGATACTCTTACATCGAAAGCGGTATCGGGAATAGCAGGGAGAGGTACCTGAACGATAATGACAGAGACGATAATGAGGGAGACGAACGTAGGTAATAATTGCCTTTTTGTATTTTGCTGAGTATAAAATCTTAATATTACAGAAAAGAAATCAATACGTAAATGTCATTTTTTGCACACAGCCATCAGTCCTTGATCCGTCTCGAGATTCTCCCTTTTCCCTCAACGGATCATTTTCTTCCTACAGATAAGATGGTACGATTTATTTTTTATTTTTTATTTTATTTTTTTTACTTCTTCATATATCGTTACGCTTTCGGGCTTATTTCCGTATATTGAATTTATGTGCACTATATTTTACAGCGTTACGCCCTGACCCAGCTGTTCCACAAGCTGTACAAGTGGTGCGTTGCGGAGGTGGTCGGGTACTGCAAGCGGGTACATCACGACATTATGGTTCCCAAGGAGACATATATGGCCACGTACGCGAAGCTCAAGGACAAGTATGTGGAAAAGTGGGTGAGGTATGCACAAACAATAGAATGACGGTTTTTGGGTTGTGAAATGAGCGTGCAAGCATTCCAAGGCGAGTGCGATGGCCTTTATAAACTTGCTATTTACTCTCGCGTGCTTAATTTATTTATATTTTAAAAAAAATCAGAGACTGGCCTGAGAAAACTGACCCGCGCAAGTTTGTCTTTGAGGATATTGCAATCGCTAGTTTTCTCATATCCCTTTGGGAGATGGATCGTGATGAAATGTATTCAGACAGGTACGCTTTATAACATCCTCAACCATCACCCGTAATCTCACTTCATTTGACCCAACCCCCCCACCGCTACTACCACGTCACCATCTTACTACAGGAAACCGGCATTTGTCGATCTCGGTTGTGGCAACGGCCTCCTGACGCACATCCTGACGTGCGAAGGGTACGATGGGGTAGGGATCGACTTGGCACGGCGCAAGGTGTGGAATGCGTTCGAGGCCGAGGAGGTGGGAACGAGGCTTGTTGGTGAGTGTATTTCCGTGATGTGATTGTAAATGCTCCATCAAAGCGAGTGTGCGTGATAGATGAACATATTATGTTCCATGTTTCTCTAGCCGAAACGCTCCACCCGCCGACGGCGCGATACCCAGAGGCTGACTGGTTGATCGGGAACCACGCAGACGAGCTAGTACCATGGTGGATTTTGGTTTTGATGATTTTGTTGTAGCTGGGATCGGCTTGGACCGGTTTTAAATTTTGTGTTGGACGTTTTACCGCGGCATTTGGCAGGATTCCCATTATCGCTGCTCGATCAAGTCCGACGTGCAAGTAAGTATACCTAAATTTCTGTGCATTTTGCTGTGACGTTTTACTGTCGTCAACTATGTAAGCGCCGATTCCAGACTCACATTTAATCAATACAAAAACTCTTACGGCACTCCCTTCCTCCCTTTGCAAATTCCAGGTTTGTCGTAATCCCTTGCTGTTTCCACTCCCTCAGCGGCGCCAAGCACCGTTTCGGCGCCACCGCGACGGGACAAGGCAAATACCGCGCGTATGTCGATTACATCCGAGACCTGGCGTCACGGTGCGGGTTCAAGGTAGAGGAGGAAAGCTTAAGGATTCCGAGCACCAAGAACGTGACGGTGGTGGGGAGGAGGAGGTTGCAGACGCGGGAGGAGGTGGAAAAGGAGATTGGGAATATCGTGGCGAAAGCGGACACGTTCGTGGCAAGGGTATCGGATCGGGAGAGAGGGGAGAGGAGAAGGGGTAGGACCGGTGGAGAGGGGGATAAAGAAAAGAAGAGGTAAAAAGAAAGGAACAAGGCGATATGAACCAATTTCTCTATTATTTGAGCGACAAAACTCCTTGTTGAAAATTAGATGGAAGCTCGTAATGTTTATCATTCGGCTTAATTAAATATTGATTCGTGCGAATTTTATGAAGAAAAGTTTAGACGAAAGATCAAATGGATATAGCTATACACCAATAAGATCTATTTTTTTTTTTTTTTTTTTCTATTCACGCGATAGTAGCCCATCACCACTCTCTTTCCTACTGCTCCCCGTTTCACCCCTTCGAATCATCACAACAACATCTTTACACAACCAACCCAGCTGCGCCCTCCTGGAGCAGACTCTTTGCTCTATCCACAACCGCCTTGATCACGTCCGAATGCGTGACCACGTCAACGAGACGCTTCGAACCAGGGCCATCGACAATCCATACACGGTGTATATCATGTTCAATGAGGGAACGCACGAGAGAGCGAAGGGTAGTGGTGGGGTCGGCGGTGACGGGAGTAAGGGAAAGTATGGATCTCGTGGAGCTCGTGGTGAGGGACTTGAGGGATTGATGGTGTGAAAAAAAAATGGTGAGAGCGGTCTCAAGTTGTCATTCGTGTGTGAGGGATATATATGCATACCTTTAGAAAGTCAAGCACCGGAAGGACGAGATGGTCGATGACCTTGAAGCTGATGCCGCGGAGGTCGGAAGCGCTAAGATTCGCGACAATATTGTTGTCGCTGATTTAAATTGAAATTATCATATCAGATCATGTAAGCGACAAGATTTTTCAAAATAACATTTTGTAACGCATCATTTTCGCACAATGACCAATCCTCTCCCTCCGCCGCCCCAATCTCCTGTCAATCAAACAATGGGAATAATCATCTTACCTATCCACAACCGCAATTCCCAAATTCCCTTTTTCAACCATCGTTTGGTACACTTCGAGGGCCAAATGATCCTCACGTGCGGACACAATCTCCCTGCCTGGATGTAGGAGACCGGGGATATCGCGCAGCGGGGCATCAAGGTCGATGCCGAGGGCAGAGACGGAGTCTGGGTGGTTATGGATGTGACGAATAATGTCAGTCTGAGAGAGTAGCCATTGCGTGGTGGATTCAACATTGGCTGTGTAGTCGATGACGAGAGAGCGGTGAATGCGGCCGGAGAAGGCGATGAGGGTCTTGAGAAGTTAGGGCGAAAAAAAAATAAAGTAATAAAAAAAGCAAAGTGAGCTGAGGAAAGTGAGAAGAACGACCAAGATAACTTTTGGCGCTGCTGCGGTGAGCTTGGACCAAATTTCGCGCTTGTAAAGTCATTTTGACTGAAATTCCAGCATTGTTGCCGATTCACAGTATGTACCTCATACAAGGGTGCATTGGCATCGGTCTTGAACACCCTGTAACTCTCCCTCTCGCTCTCCAGCCCCAGCACGTTCTCGATAGGATCATCCAGTTTTTCCTGTTTCTCCGAATCAAGTGTGCGCGGTTTCTTGTCCGGGAAGCAGGCAGCATTGACAATGTATGTGACAATGTCCAGCAAGTTGACGATGCTGACGATCGCGTCCGAGCTGTGGGAATACAACGGGAGGCAGGTGATATTGTTGGCGGCCATGAGGTTGAGGGCGTCGCGGACGGTAACTGTGGGTCGTGCGGCGATAAGATTGGGCTTCTTCCCGGCGAGGTAGAGGCTCGTCGGGGTGAGTTGGGTGATTGGGATAGCCATGGCGTAGCGGATGAGATGACATTCCCCGTTTGGCCATTTATTTTATTTGTGACTGGTTTATCAATTTATTTGGTGTAATGGGAGTAGACATTGAAGTTACAACAAAAGGATATAAACTATACATTTCCCACTCAAAGAGCAAGATGTATCTCTCTTTCCGGTTTTCCTCCATTGTTAGAGGGTAAGCATCTATAACCTATGTAAATGCAGTCCATTTAAATTTCAGATTACATGTTTTAAATAAGTCGTTATAATGACATCAACTATTTCCTCATAGGACGAGACTAATATCTCCAACATCTGGAAACAGCCGATACCTGGAGGAAGTCGAGGTTATAGCTAAAAAAAAAAAAAAAAAAAAATATGAGATGGAGATGGGCCAAAATAGGAAGTTTATGTATATACTGGTAGCTTACGGACAAGAGCTACCAGCACCTGCAGGCCAGCACGTACCGTGGAGTCAACAAATACTGTTGCTACTGGAGGACTGAAGCCAAAGCTGTAAAAGGGCATCGAGGAGCGGTTCTGCAAAGAGCACTCTGATTCCTGTCAAACAAGCTGAACAATATTGAATTCTTACCATTCCGCAAATAAAATCCTCTGTGAACTTATGACGTCATAAAGTGACACGTTAAGAATTTTCTTAATCGCAACTGTGCTAGGTACTTTCGGTAATTGTAATTTTGTATCCGGACGGTCTACTCATTTAAGAGTAGCATTCAAAGTCAAAGAATTAAAATCCGATTCTTCAAATAAGCAAACCATCCACTAAGACCGACGCTATTAAAAAGGAGCATACCAACAATGGCTGATCAAGGTATGAATAGCAGTTTATACTCGTGTAATCTTTTTATCTTCTCTATCTCGTTTTTGGACTATATTCTCTGTAAAAAAAAAAAAAATCTAGAATGCATAAAGGTATAAAGAGTAATGGAAACTTTTCATAAAACTTACATATCCGTCCCGTCTCGCTCGCTTCCGCCAATCCATCCATCCATCCATCCATCCATCCATCCACCATTTGTCCATTTGTCCATTTGTCCCCATCCATCCATCCATCCATCCACTACCCTATCCCGTTCATCCGTCCACCCGGCCCACTACCTCATGCCATCCATCCATCCTCCGTCCGTCCGTCTTTTTACCTCTTTACTGTTCGCCTATTCAGCTCCTGCCAAAGATATACATACATACATCGGCTTCACTATTCGTCGATCTTTTTGAACTCACACTGACAAATTTTTTTTTTTTCATTGTATGCACTTTCTATCCATTCACATTCATCCATCCATCCATCATTCCATCCACCTATCAACCCATCCACCCACCATCTATCCGTCCCATCCATCCATTCAACCATCCGTCATCGCCAATTCACTTCGTCATCTGCATCACGTCTGTCCGTCCATCCGTCTGTGTCCATCCCTATCGTCCGTCTAACTTTTTTGTTCCATTGTATTCATCATCTATCCGTCCGGCCTCGCTCGCGTCCACCACTCAATCCATCCATCCACCGATCCATCCATTCATTCATCCATTCAACTATCCGTCCATCCGTCCATCCGCCGTCCATCCATCATCCGTCACCCTCCACATAAAAAAAAAAACTTACGTTGTATCATACCATGTGTCTGTCGTCATATTAACTACATTACTCACTTATGCTGCTTCCACCAATCCATCCATCTATCCATCCTTCCATCCATCCTTCCACTACCTTATCCCATCCATCCATCTGTCGCCATCCCTCTCTCTGTACAATGTTGCTCCGACCTTCTAGGTATGATATCTCTCTTTATTTTCCAGATCATGTTATATGCTTGCATGAGTTATAATGATATTGAGGTTTTCAATCCATTATATATATTACTAAAACCTATTCATTTTCTTCAAGGTATACATGCATCGGCTTAACTATTCAATCAATCGTCCGTCTATTTCAGTTATAAATTTTTTACCGCTCACTGACAATTTTTTTTTCATCAACCATCGTCATTTATCATCTATCCGTCTATGTGTCCGTCTGCTCACCACCTCATCCCATGCATCCATCCCCTGTCCGTCCGTCTGTCGTCCATCCATCTTTTATCCCTCTTTCTGTGTAATGTTGCTCTGACCTTTGCAGGTATAGTATCTTTCTTTTAAAATATTTATACTTACACATCCATCCATTACATTTACTTGCACGATTTCAAATTAGAATTTTCTCTCTTATTCTCTTTTCTGACTTGTCTGCTCGCCGCTGTTAGTACATTTGCATAACCCTGCCAAAAGATGGCTAGAATTGGCTCTCGAATCATCATCAAAGCGGCAAAAATCCACTGAGTTTGCTGTGGATTCCATTTCCAATTTCAAGACGATGATAGATGATAATTACTTTTATGTTGACAAGACCAAATACATCAGAGAAATTTACAATGATAGAAAGGTTTTAATGTTCATGCGACCAAAACGATTCGGAAAGTCACTGCTGCTATCCACCATCAAATATTTTTATGACATCAATGAGGAGCCGAATTTTGATAGGCTGTTTAGTTCACTTGATATCTATCAGCATGCTTCAGAGCTGCAGCACAATCAGTTTCTTATTCTCTCGTGGAATTTCTCTACTATCATAAGGTTTTTTATTTGATATTCTTCATTGATGATTATGCTGCATGTCCACCTACACTTGCTAACAACAAATTACTATTGAAATATAGGTGTACAAGCATCAAAGAAACAGATGAAAGCCTTACAAATCATATAAATAATTCGATTAGACATTTTTATATGAGATATGCACCTATACTGAAGAAGAGTAAGGAAGATCTTATAAAATCAATTATTGATGAGAAAAATTGTTGTTCTTCCCTTTGAAAGGGCTTTTTCTGAAGTTCAATTTGCCCCGTACAAGGTAATCCATTAATGATATGTAGAATATTGTGTTTTTATTTTCTATTATAATAGCTAACTCTTTTACAATATTATTAGGTTTACCTTTTGGTTGATGAATATGATGCATTCGCCAATGAGTTTCTTGATGGAGCTGATACATTCTCATATAATCAGCTTCATGACAAGCAAAGTCTTATGAAAGCTATCTTTAGAGTTGTCAAGGATTATTGCAGTAAGCAAATTTCACATGTTTTTGTAACTGGTAAGTTTTCTAAATTCAATAATTAGTATAACTGGTGGATTATAAATTCAGTAGATTAACATATTAATAACACTATTATTCTTAATGTATATACATTTTAAATTTTAAAGAGGTATGTCCACTTGTACTAAATGATATTACTAGTGGATTCAACATTCAATATGATATTACTCTTGAACAAACATATGAGCATATGTGTGGATTTGAGGAAATAGATGTTAAGCATACTCTTAAGATAATATTTTCAGAAAAAAAGTAAAGAATATAACTACCATCTTGAAAAAATACATGAGTACTATAGTGGATACAGATTTGGAATAAAAGAGAATAGTGAAGAAGTTTATAATACTAACTTGTGCCTGAACTATTTGCAGTATTTATTAAAGAATTATAATATTCAGCTTATTAATCTCAATAATAAATTAAGTAAAAGTATGCTAAACTACATTTGCTTACATCCTAATTTATATATGTTTTTTATTGATTTATTACTATCCAATAAGATACACTTTGAGAAGATTAATAATAATATACAGATATTTGATCTTACTACTATTAATAAGCAAAGTATTAATTTTTTAAAATCAATTCTGTTTTATTTTGGTATATTGACCTTTAGCTTTTCTAGTAAATTTGTATACTTTCTTTGTATGCTAAATTCTACTATTAAAAAAACAATTATTCAGTATATTCTTCAACTCTACTCTATTGAAACTAGTTTAGATAAATTTCAAAAAGCTATTGAAGAACTTACTAAAAATAACAGCATTGATTCTTTATGCTCTTATCTTCAGGAGAAATTAAAGAATTAGATTAAAAAAGGAAATTTTACAGATAATAGAGAGTTTAATACTAAAGTAATATTTCATATCTTTTTTAAGGTACTTTCAAGATACTTTAATAATACAGAAGTACTTATTGAAAAAGTTAATTTTGAGAAATTATCTACTAGTTATGGTTATATAGATCTTTTACTAATTGAAAATTATACTACTATTGATGAAAAACAAAAACATTTTATTATTGAGTTTAAATTAAAAGATATTAATTTCTTAAACTTAAAAGGTAAGTTTAATTTACAAATATATAATTTATATATATCTTTTAATATAAATTTGTTTATATTTACTTATATATATATTATAAATATTAGGAAATTATTCATAGAAAGAGATAGAAGCTAAAGCAACTCAAGTTGAAAATATGTCAATAGAAGATTTATATCAATTAAAGTGTAATGATAAAGAGATGTATAATAAAGATAAAACTATATAACAGATTTTAGAAGCTGATATTAATCAGTTGAAATAATATATGCAAGAACTTCAAGTTAAAAATTTAAATAATGAATTTAATACTATAGGATTTATTATATTAACAGTAGTATCTACATAGAAGGTTTATATTGTGACAAATGTACTAATAATTGGTTATTTGTTTGTTCATTTATTGAGAATGCTCAAAGTGTCAGATGCAATATCTCCCTTTGCATATCCTTACTACAGCTTTGTGCTGTGCTCTTCAGGCTTTACTACAACTAATATTGAGATATTCCAAGACTCTGTGCAAACTGATTTATTTAGATAGAAATAAAGGGAGTATTTATATAAAATTAATAGAACTGAATGAACAAAATAATAAAAACTTCACTACAAGTATGACTTGATAACTGCGAATAATATTTTGTCAATAAAAATGAGATCAGTCGCTAAAAACTAGGTTTATTGCTGGTAGCAAGATTACTTGCTAAAAATGATACTAACTAAAAATGGAAGGATACAGAATGTTACAGTAACTTCTAAATCAAGTGTAGTACTAAATTTGTGAAAATTAGTCAAATTGAGGGTCAGCCGTCATATCTGGGAGCTTAACTGGGAATGTCTTATCCTTGAGACTAGATAAAAGTATAGTAATTTCATTCTTGATGGCCTGACGAATTTGGGCAATCTCCACATATGTAAGTTTAATGATGTCAATGATTTTGCCATAAAACCTAGATAGAATCCATTCGTATCCGAGGAAGAGTGCATAGGTCCTGTTAGCTATATCTTTTTCAAATTTTGACAATGGCATCTCCTGTTTCTGTAAGTGGCATCAGAGATGGCAAGCATGTCCTTAATGGAACCTGATTATAACATCAGTGACTCGGCTCTGATTGCATAGCCATTTGTGATACTGTTATATCAGAATGAGGAGTTTTTCAGGATCTTCCTCTTTGTCTAAGGAAACTAGGTCAATCAAGTCTAGTTCTCTCATCAGTGCTTCCTTGATTGCTTTTTCTATATTCCTTCTATAGTTGCATTTGTTCAGCATGGTATATCTTGATTTTGCTCCAGTAGACTGGGGTGAGAAGAATAGAACTGTTAAGTCTCCTAAGCCAAATTGTACTTTCTTTTATAGCCTGTACATAGTATGGTCCTTCCCACTTTGGTTGTAATTTAGCTGACCATGATGATTCTACAATATTTCAGTATACTAGGACTTGATCCCTGATATACAAGGGAGTTGCATTCACCTTCCTATTTTGGTTCATTTGTTGTCTCTCTTGTGCCTTGTCAATGAATATGGATGCCTTCTTTCAGATTAATTGTAACCTGCTGATATCCCATATGACGTAAGCCTATAAATAATCATTATACATTTTGTTATCCTTTTCGGGGCAGTGGAATTCTCAGTTCGGCAGCCTCCTATATATAAGCTTGAAGGGGCTGAACCTTGTTGATGCCTGACGAATTATTTAAACCGCAAAAAGAGCACTATCAAGGTAATGGTTCCAAGTTGCTTCTTGATTGATAATCTTTACTAAGATATTCTTAACCATCTGGTTGGTGTGTTTGGTTTGACCATTTCCTTGTGGGTGGTATGATGTCATTCGGATATACCTGATATAGTAAGTTCGCTTGAGTTTTCTGATTAGTTCATTCAGAAACTCTATGCCTCAGTCGCTGGTTATTTCCTTTAGTACTTCATGTCAGCAGATAATATCAGTATGTAGGAACTTAGCTACTATCTGTACATCTGTGTCTTCAACTGCTATCGCCTCCAGATATTTTGTAAAGAAATCTACTGCTAAAATAATATATCTCTTTCCCATTAATGTTACTAGTATGGGTCCTATGACGTCTATCTCAATGTGCAAAAATGACTCAGCCTTGATAGTTGCAGAGGTGGCTCAGGGTATGTCTTTTGCTCTTGCTCGTTTTTGGCATATGTCACAATTTCGCACAAAGTTGGTTATGTCGTCTTGCATTCCAGGCCACTATGCTGAATTCCTAAGTTGATATAAAGTATTGTCCTGGCCTACATATCTAGATAACAGATGATTGTGTGCTAATGATAAAATGTTTGATACGTCCTTCTTCTGAATTATTGGAATAATGTGTCTCTCCTTTTTATAATATAATAAATTATTCTGAATTTCATACTGTTTGCCGGTAGTTAATAAAATGTTCTTTGTCTAATCCTCCATATCTTCCCTAATCTCCCTTCTCATCAACCAAATCACTAGGTCATAGTACAGTGTTATGTTCATTACTGCGCCTCGCCTTGGGCATCCAATAGTGGTATTCTGCTAAGTGCATCGGCATTTTGATTTGTCTTCCCTTTTCTGAATTTCACTATAAAATCATATTCTTGAAGTGTCATGATCCACCGTGCATACATTTTACTTAGATTGGGTCTGTTAAATAACTATTTAAGTACCAAATAGTTTATAATAACTTCGAAGTGCCATCCGATGAGGTAATACCTAAACTACTTGACTGCCTATACGACTGCGAGACACTCCAATTTGGTTGATTTGTAATTCTTCTCAGCACCACGTATTCCTCTGCTTGTATAATAAATTACTCATTCTAGGCCCTTGGTATCATCTTGCGAAAGGATTGCTTCTACTCCTATTATACTTGCATTGGTATAAAGCTTAAAAAGCTGTATCCAGTTTGGTTTTGCTAGTACAGGTGTGGTTGCCAAAGCCTTCTTCAATGCATTGAGTGCTTTTTGTTCAAGTTCGCTTTGTTCTTCATCGATTTCCACCCAATTGTAGCTTTTTGTAAGAGTTGTATACAGGAGTTCAGCTAGACTTGCAAAATTGTATATGTATTGACAGTAGTACAAGGCTAGCTCCAGAAAGGCATGCATTTCTGTTCAGTTTGTAGGTCATTTGAATTTGGTAACAGCTTTTACTTTGACTGGATCGGTTCAAATTCCTTCCTTGTCAATAATGTACTTAAGTATTGTGACTTTTTCCACAGCAAATATATACTTCTTTGGTTTTAAATAAAGACCTTCAGTTCTCATTTGGTTGAATACTTCACGTAGTACCTTAATGTGGTCCAGGAATATTACTGTAAATATTGTAATGTTGTCAATGTATACCAGTAATGTTTTTCTGATGAGATCTTCAAATATCTTAGTCATCATTTTCTGAAAGCTTGCTGGGGTGTTCTTGAGTCCAAACGGCATTCATAGGTATTTCTAATAGCCTTGTGGAGTTATGAAGGAAGTGATTTCCTGCGATTCTTCATCTAGTCTCATCTGGTAATATCCACTAGTCATGTCGAGGGTTGTATAGAGGCTTACACAGATTGGTATCTTTGAGAAGGTATCATTGATTCTTGGTATTGGGAAGGCATCTCCTTTGGTAATATCATTTAGCTTCCTAAAATTGGTATATATTCTTGGAGCAAAGGTTCCAACTTCTAATTCTTTCTTGGGTGTAATAATATTCAGAAATCCCTATGGGCTGTCTGTTTTGGCAGCCATTCCTCCTTTGACCATATCGTCGATTTCTTTTTGTTACTATTTGATATATGCAGGTGGTGTTTAGTATGGTGTATATTTGATCGGTGGATATCCTTGAATATTAATGTAATGAAAATGCTTTGGCAGCTTTAAGTTAATTTCCTCAAAAGTTGTTGTGAATATATCAGAGTACTCGTTGATGAGTTCTTTTAACTTCTTCTTTTCTTCTTCATCGAGCTGTTCTCTGAAGGTATATACCTTCTTATTCGTCATTTTGAGTGCATACTTAAGTTCTGTTACAATTTTTGCAATATTTATTCCAGTGGATCCAAATCCTTTGTCTCCTCTAGTTGTTTCTTCGAGGCTGGCTACTTCCACCGCCTTGCTGGTCCAAATAGGTATAATTATTAACTGTGCAATTCAATCTTCTCCATAGAGTTTGACTATGTTAAATCAATGTCGGTTAACAACTATGATCTTGATTTTGCCCATGTAATCTGCATCGATGACTCCTGCATCAATCATAATTCCGGCAACTGTTAGAGAACTCCTTGGTTTGATTTGACCATAATATCCTTGAGGTATTTTTGTGGCAATTCCCATTCCGACTATGCATGATTCTCCTAGTTGCAATTTGATATCCTTGATGGTAGAGAGATCAAATCCAGTAGCTTGTTCACTTTTTTGTTCTAATGGTTTGGCCTTCTGGTTGGTTCATACTATCTGCATCATGAAGAATTCCTTTTGCTTATCCTCATCATCACTTTCTATTATTTGTGGGCAGACTTCTCTTTCTAGGTCAACAGGTATTTTATAATGTTATCCTTTCTATATGATTCGCATTTTGCAAGCACCAAGGTCAATTACTGCTTGCACCTTCTTTAACCAGTTATTTCTGATAACAAGGTCGTAGGATGTGGTGTCAACTACCATTGCTGATACTGGGATAATAAGTTTACTGAAGTGAATAAGTAGTTCATATACTTTGCCAAGCAGTGTTGTGATATATCCATCTGTTACTATAATTGTTATAGTTGTAGCTTCTTTGATCTGCCACCTGAGTCAGTCAAGCATTGTTTTGCTGATAATGCACCCTCCAGCTCCTGTATTGATAATATATAGCATCATAATTTCCTCAATCTGGCATTGTGAGTATGCTGATGAGTTCTGTGGTTTGTCGTCCTCTAATTGTTGTGCTGCATTGATCTCTACTACTTCATACCCAGGTTGTGCATCACTTATCCCTTTTCGGATTTGCTGTCAGAAGGTTAGAAATTCGATAAGTTATCCTATTTTGACTAGAATAGTTATATCCTCTATCTCTTTCTATATATCTAAGCTATATTTCTTGGATTTCTGCAATTTACATTCCTTGTTTCCTTTACTCATGGGTGCCTCAGATATTGGTATATCTTCTCGAATAATTTGGTTTACCTCTTCTTCGAAGAGTTCGTCTTGTTTATCATCATCAAATTTACGTTCTTGTGCTCATTGTGCTATCTGTGGAGTTTTCATTATATAGGGAGATCCTGTCTTTTTGGGACATCTAGGTTTTTGTTTCTCTTGCATAGCCAGAAATGCTTCTACTTGGCTATACTCATCTTCGCTATCAAAATCCTCTTCTTCAAAGGTAACAACATTTATCTGAGTCCATCCTTGGGTTCTTGGTTGGGCAATTCTACTTATTTCCGTCATGCATCTTAAAGTGTAGTATCCTTTTTCTCCACATCTTCTGCATACTCTTATGTTGGGTTGAGTGCAGTCTCTTAAAATATATCCATCTTGATTACACCTGAAGCACCTTGAGTTTCTGATCAGATATACATTTGATCCTATTGTGGAGGTTGGGTTTGCCATAAATTGTTAAACTGGTCATTATGTATTGATTTACCTTTTAAGGTCTGATATATGTGCAGTTATCTTGCTCATCTGTTCAATGAGATCGTCCATGGCTGGGTCCTTTCATGAAGCAGCCCCCCAGTTGACTATTGCTAGTATGATAGTGGGTATAACTACCGGTACTATACGAGTTTCTTGGAGGTTGCTTGGTAAAATCTGTTACATTATATCTTGACCCAGGTTTCGTGCAGCTCAATATCTCTATGCATAATCCACTTTTTGTGTATGATTCAGTCTAACTGGGCTAGAGTGTACTTGGAGAGTGATTTTCTAATGAAGTCTGTTTATGAAAGACTGCTCTATGATGAGGTCCTGGTTAGCTGCTAGATATCCTGCGAGGTCTACTGCATGTCTTATCTTCATATAGAAGGTGAGAGGACTTTCATTTATTCCTTGATACATTGATGCTAGTTGATTCTTCATACTTTGCTATATGTCAGCAATATGGTAGGTTTCTCTTAACTATATGATAGCATTGGTAAAGGTTACTAAGGCATTAGCTTCTGCATTTACTTCTCCTACTCCTATGTTAAATTCTCCATTTGCTGCTGTAGTGAGTGTTGTGGCATTGTATGCGATCTTGGCAGGTCCTTGTAAAACTGCTTCTAGGATGTTTACTTTTGTAACATTGTTGAACTGTCAGATTGCATTGTAAATCTATAAATCTTTGATGAACTTGATTACTAATTCAGCTAGTATGTAACCAGTGAAGGTCGGTGGTCTTTCTGTTATTTCATATGTGTTGTTTTCTGGTTCATCATCTGTTTTGTTATCAGATGATTCATAAAATAATGCTTGTAGGTTATCACCAAAATCAATAGCTGATTCATCATCAGATGATAGCCTGTTATGTACTATAAGAGAGATGATGGATTCTCTTGTCTCACTATAATCGCTGTCCGAAGAGTCAGGTATAATGAATTCTTCTTCCTTGGAGCCAGAACTGTTTGGTGATCTTCTTTGTATAAAAA
This sequence comes from Endogone sp. FLAS-F59071, assembly GCA_003990785.1. NCBI lineage: Eukaryota > Fungi > Mucoromycota > Endogonomycetes > Endogonales > Endogonaceae > Endogone > Endogone sp. FLAS-F59071. Next base: position 7,865 of record RBNK01000042.1, on the reverse strand, counting down.
GCAGGGGGTGTCCTTTGGTGTTCCATTTTGAACAATGCTCTCTTCCGCTATAGGTGCGCTGTTGTTACTTGAAGGGGTAATTCGGTCCTACTTGAATGAGGATGTGAGAGTCGGTCTTTTCAATAACTCTCCTGCCAGTCGGCACCAAGATGTGACAAATGTACTAATAATTGGTCATTCATTCATTTGTTCATTGAGAATGCTCAGAGTATCAGACGTGATATCTCCCTTTGCATATTTTTACTATAGCTTCATGCTGTGCTCTTTAGGCTTTACTACGACTGATATTAAGATATTCCAAGACTCTGTACAAACTGATTTATTTAGATAGAAATAAAGGGAGTATTTATACAAAATTAATAGAACTGAATGAACAAAATAATAAAGACTTTGCTACAAGTATGACTTGATAACTGCAAATAATATTTCGTCGATAAAAATGAGATTAGTTACTAAAAACTAGGTTTATCACTAGTGGCAAGATCGCTCACTAAAAACAACACTAACTAAAAATGGAAGAGTACAGAACATTATGGTAACTCCTAAATCAAGCATAATACTAAATTCATAAAAATTAGTCAAATTGAGGGTTGGCTGTCACAATATATACAAAAATATAAATCAAAGATAAAAATCAAAATAACAAAGTCTTTCAAGACTTCTTCTTTAGTAATACTAGTATAATTTAGTTATTAAAATAACTAGATTTTGTTGAAGATTAGTAATTGTTATATACATATCTGATACTGTAGTATAATAGAAGTCACCTGATATATAACCAGTTTAGGTTATAGCATTAAATAAATATATTAAGCTTATGTGTGAATATGGTAAGACTTATATCTATATACCTTTATAACTAACCTCTTTATATTGACCTACCCCCTTATCACAGTTTAGTAAGCTATATTACAATAGGTTATAAGCTCCACATAGCTCTATTAAATATAAATACCTCAAAAGTATATACTGTATAACTGAATGAATAAGTCCAAAAACCCTTTTGAGATCTGAGATCTAAGATCTATGAATACACCCAAAGTCCCCTTAGCCGCTCGGTCATTAAACCATTTTACTCTGTTGGTAATGTTGCTGTCATTCAGTATTTTTTAAGCAAGTGATAAGGTATATACCAAAATGGAAAAATCGGAAAAAGTTGATACGGGTGATAAGGTCATTGGTAAAAAAATTTCCACGCCTCACAAGTCGAGTTTTCTCCAATCTCCACCCACCGCGCTCATAAGATTGTGAGGAGAAAAGAAAAGAAAAATTACATAGTCGACGAGTATTGGAAATATGATAGTTGAATTTCTCAACCTTGAGCACAAACTTTTTTTTTTTTTTTTTTTTTTCCCTTCACGCATAGCTGTTGCGACCCTCTCCGTGTAACTGTTACTGTATGTAATTAATTGGAACAGGCATATTACATATTACATGGTCAAAAAGTAAAATGTCCAGATTATTAATCTTTAACTTTTATACTTATTACTATAATTTATTTAACTCCGATTTAGGTGCTATCTATTTGCCCTCTCTGAAATAGGTACCAATTAACTATCTCAGCACTTTACATCTACTATAAGAATCACTGCCATCGCAAAGCTCACACGCAAAAGGTCACCTGTACACGTCATCACACCACTGACACCACCGTCGCCTCTGGCGCATTTAAAGACAATACCACTGTCGCACGCTTAAACACGGTCTGGCTGTTCTCACGGTCTTCAGCCGTTGCCAATTTGTCGAGGTGGGTCAAGGTGGCGACAAGCTAAGCAAGATGAGCCAAGCGGATACATAGTTGTTGGCAGCGTTAGGAATATTATGAAAGTTAGAGTTTTGCACAAGCGAAAAGGCGGAGGCACTGGATGTTTTATAACTCAAACCCAATCGCGAATCTACTTCTAATGCAAACCAGTAGTTTTAACATTCCACCCACCTGTTCACTGTACTGTTCCACATATTTCATCTCGACAAAGCTTGTCCCCTCTGCCACGTCATCCACGTGCTCGATCGCTTCCACCACCGTCTCCACAATCCTCGCGTACATCCTGGCATCTCCAAAGTTTCCACGTCTTGGCGGCGACGCCAGCGCCAAGGCGGCGTTAATTCGCACCTTAAAATTCTTGCATTGCCGAAGCGACTTTAGAAGAGAGTCGTAGAGCGGGACGGTCCAGGGAGCGAGGTACATTTGTCCCGTCGCCGGGTGCGGGATCATTCCCAGCGGGAGATCAGGGTTAAGAAGCATGTTGGAGGCAGCGTGGCAGGCATTCCAACGGACCTGTGCCATCAGAAGGAGGGTTAGGAATGACGAGTGAAGATGTTGAAATAACCTGTGACCACTGGCACAAAGACCCCAAGATTGTAAAACCGCGCGTTACAATGGAGATACGACAGGTCCTCCAAATATATAAATATATAATACCAACCTTCAAAGATCCCGCATCAATATTCTTGATTAACCCAACCACCACCTCCTTCATTAACAACCCGTTATCTCTCGAGATATATTCCTTCGGGCCCACGCACATAATACTCCCTAACGCGCGGACGCCGTTCGGCTTCAGCTGTCGTAAGCAAAACAACAGCCACAAATCAAATCAGTACGGGTTTTACCTCGCGAGAGCGAGAGGACGAAGACTATTCTCAGAAAAAAAAAAGTCAAACCTTGTCATTATCGCTTGAGATGGCTAGCGACACCCGCACAATCTCGAGCCAGAGGTCTTGCGATAGGGACTCGGAGACGTTAGCCGCGGATTTCTCGTTTCTGAAATGAGAAAAGAGGATAATGTTGATTTAGATATTGAAGGATTTCATATTGCATATCAGATACACTCATGAGAAGCAACCCGCCACTTACTTCTGCAAAACCAATGCGTCGCATAGGTTTCCCAGCGCCCAGCTGGCTCTCACACGGACGAGCACGTTCTTATCTGCAAGCTGCAATAACACAGCCATGGCCATGTCGGTGATGAAGAGGGGATCCTAATAATAAAATAAACACGTTAAAATACGTAGCGAACAAAAAAAAAAAAAAAAAAAAAAACGTTAAAATACGTAGCGAAAAAAAAAAAAAAAAAAAAACTTATAGCACGACAGACGACAGTCCTGAGACAGCAAATCGCATCACAACCAACCACCCATCCACCCACCTCCCGTAGATCCTGAAACAGAATGAAGACGCCAAGGGCCCGGCACGCCGCGGCACGGACGTTACCGTCATCGTCTGAAGCGAGGCCAAGAAGAAGAACAACGCAGAGACGCTGGCGGTTTTTCTAAGGCGGAGAAGATACGGTTTCAGCGACCACGAGCGCATTGTCGACTGTGCTTATAAAAGAAGAGCGTACGGCGTCAGCACTCACCGTCAGACCCACAAAGATCTCAGTTGGCATGTTTGACAAGCAGTCGCAGGCAAGCGCGCGGACGGGAGCAAACTTGTCTTCAGAACATTGTTGAATGTACCGGTCCAAGGCTTCATCCCACCAAGAGCCATGGGATGCCTGATAGAGTCAGAGTGTTTGATTGACGGGTAGTGTGAAAGGGTTGAATTGTGAAATTCAACGTAAAAGATGCGCTGAGTGATGAGCCTAAACCAAGAAACCCGTGTAATTATTACATACAAGATCGTTTTTCTCAACAACTAATTCCGATAACGCTTTCGTATACGCTTCCGTGAAAGTCAATGCCGCCGTACGAATCGATGGATCCGCGTCAGCCAATGCCGCCTGCAAAATTGGTTTCAATTCAGGCCACGTTTCTCTGTGATGCATACAATTCAGCGTTGGTCAGAAATCCACCCACTCATTCTCCTTTATCGACACGCTCTCCCCTTCTTGATCAACATTTCCCTCCCTCCCTCGCTCTTTTCCCTACCACAGACCTGACTACATTCGGCTGCGTCCTTGTGCACGCACAGAACACACTCCAAGCCTCGCACCGCACTGCTGGGGCCTCATCTGGCGAACCCACGATCTCGCGCAGGAGGCCCAACAAGTTGTGCCGCGTTGGTAATTCCGCAGTTACTGTCAACACGGGAGGCTCAAGCGACTCACCCTGCATCAGCTCACCGATTTCGTTTTGGCCAGATTTGGCGTCAACAACGGCGGCGATGGCATTGAGGGAGGCGGAACGAATCAGCGGGACTGGGTTGGGTGTGTATGTGATGATTGTAATGCAGTGAAGGTTGGTGGAAGTAATATTTAGTAAAGATCAGAAAAAAAAAAAAAGAAAAAAAAAAGTGTGGATAGTCTCGTAAAAATGAAACAAAAAAAAAAACCAATATCCTACTTGAAGTGGTCTGATACCCAACCAAAACTACATAAAGCTTTGTTAAGTATCCCGGCGACAGTCTGTCGTACGAACAATTTTCAACTAGAACGCGAGCGCACTACAATTTTTTAAGTAATCGTTAATCCTCCAAGCCAGTTACGCTGCAAAAACATTTCCACCAAACTTTGTCACCCACGTACCTTGAATAGCAGCACCAACACGGCCTGGTGCGTCTCCTTAACTATAGTGGCCGCCAGCCCGATGTGTAGCTCACGTGTAATAAACGCCATTTTCTCTGAAAGGGACGTAAACGAGGAACCGGACTTGGCATCCCTGCCGTCCCGCAAATAAAACCGAATCACACATCAGACCCCAGTCCACACACTGAAAAAGTTTGTCACCCCCTCTCAACCCACCTCTCAGCCGCAACGCTTAGGTACTGCTTTGCTCCATCAAGAATCGCCATGAGCGCGTTGCACGCTGCAACGCGCACGGTATAAGCAGGATCGCGCGCCAAAATGGTGAAAAGCGAGGGCGGCTGCGGGGTGTGGATGGTGGGTGAAGAGAATACGGTGGTCGGTGTGTCGGGAATAAATTTGGTCCAGTGAGGATAGAGGGCACGCGGGGAGGTCTGAGTGAGAGAAATGGAGACTGTATGATGAGTAGTGTGATGAGTAGTGTGGCTGAAATTATTAATTGCATAGGGACGAGAATTATATGAGCACCTTGGCGATCGTCTGAAGGCAGCTCAGAGCATTGATACGTATTCGCGCGTCGTCACGCCTGTAAAATATCCAAAATAAATATTACTAAATCAGCTTCATTCATTAAAAAAAAAAAAAAAAAAAAAAAAAAATCGCCAATATTCATTCCCTTCAATCCATATAATGAAACCGAACAAACTCCCTTCAATCCGTATAATGAAACCGAACAAACAAGAATAAATAACTTACTGCCTCGACTGTCCACCGATCGAACCCCCGTCCGACAGTTCCGAGTCTGAGCTCGCCAGGCTGCGTTTGGCTAGCAGCGGCTTCATCTGGAAGCTCGGTCTCCGCGACGGGCTGCGCGGGGTCAGCGGCGTGCTGGGGGACATGGGGCTTAGGGATCCTTCTGGGTCACTTACTGATAGTTGGAGTGGGGATGGCGATATTTAAACAAAGAGGCCTGGTAATTAATGTGCAGATACCAATAACATTGATTTAAGGTTTTATTTTATTTTTAATCTTTATACAGACCTCGCCTGTGATCGACATGACCATAGCCCGGGTGCTCGACGAGGTAAAAGACAAAGGTGCGAACAATCTCGATAGTGTCAAACTGAGAGCTGGCAATCAGCTTGGGGTCTTCATTGATGAGAAGCTGGAGGGCGCGGAGGGTACTACTCGCAATCTGGGGGTGCGCAGTGTCGTCTTACGTTACGGGCAAATATCAAAAATACTCATATGATTCGACCATTCGATCTCTCTGTACACTATCTCTCTCTTCCAAATCACTACCCTTTATCCACTTTGTCTACATCATCAGTTAAATTAGAATTGCCCGACTCCTTACCTTTCTCACGCCAGGATCCCCAAAATTCAGCTCCGCCGACATCGAAAACGCCCTATCTCCGACAACGTGAATATTCCCCATGAGTATCTCGAAAATTTGCTGATAGTACTGCTGTAGCTTGGACCCAGCGCCTGCGCAGAGGTTACCGAAACAATTGATGGCCATGCGGCGAACCTCAAGGGGGCGAGCTTCGCGCTGGGCGAGCGGCAGTAAGGTAGAAACGATGAGGCCGGTATGCTGTGGATGAAGAGGGGGAGAGAGGAGGCACGACTGTGAGATGGTTCAAGTTCCGCAGGTAGAGGAGGGAGGAGGTGAAACGAACCTTGTATGTATTGGCCGTGTTCTCGAAGACGAGGGTACTAAGTGCACGAAGTATATCTACACGAGTTTCGGCTTGGTCGGTTTCTTTGAGGCCCTTGAGAAAGTAGTGGAGGAGGGTCTCGAGATTCTGCTGGCGGAGATGGACAAGCTTGATCTGAGAGGTATGAATTAGTTAGTGTGAGAGAGAGTGAGAGCCTTGAAGAAGATTTAGAAAGAAAGGTAGGTAGAGATGGCTCGCCTGCTTGTTGCAAATGATGAAGACGAGTTTGCAAAACTTTGGACACGACATGCGGTCTTTGGTGTTGACGGTCTTGCAGCCGGCCAGCAACAAGTCAGAGAAAAGCTGGTCGCCGAGATCCCTCAGAGGGTAGTCGAGGGCCAGAAGACTGTCGAGGGCGATGTCGAGGGATGTGAGGGCCTGGGCATTTTCAAAGTTGGCTAGCTTCCAGAGCTTCAGAGTAGTTGAGACGAAAGGGTCTGCTGCTTTTCTTGTGGAAGGAGCCGAGGACATTCTTGTTGCGCAGTGGCTTGGTCCGATCGTCTCGCGCTGTTCTGAGGCCTCGACTGCTTTTCTAACCCAGCCTCCCTCGTTACACACTGCTCACTTGGCCAAAAAAAAAGGTGCTATATATATAGCTGAAAGGAACTACGCCTTGGGGTTGACTCGAGCCGCGCGAGGTCGGTGGGAGGGAGGGTCTGTGGAAAGGGCTGTGAAACACCGCAAAGCGGGTGAAGCGGGGCTATGGGACGGACGAGGCCATGTGTGGTGTCATTATTCAAAAACGGGTGCAAGAAAGACAAGGGAAATGAGCAAAACTGACCTGTGCTTTGGGTATCTTTGCAGAAGTTTGAACTCTGTTCATAGCCATGCTTCTTGTACAGATGGTTTCTTGTACGGATGGTTTCTTGCACGGATGGTTTTTGAGAAAATGATCAGCACATGACATCATCCACATTCGCTTCCAGCTCTTTTCACACCTTTCCCTCTATATAGCCTCTCCAACTCCTCCACCCCCACAATCCTCATGCCCTCATCGTGGACTCTCCTCTCGCCGGACGATCCCCAGCATCATAAAATCACCAATACCTTCTGCTCCAGTTGGTTTTCTAAGCACATTGTGGGCCAGCGATCCCGCAGCCCGACAGTGCGGGAGATCCTGTGCGTCACGGTGCCACTGGAGGTCGAGGCGCGGCACGAAGCGTACAAGACTGGGAGGGACGGATTGTGTGTTGTGCAGAGGTTCCATGGGACAACGTATGCGTGCTCTTTGGGTGATAGAGAGGTAGGTAGGTTGGTGGTGTGAATGAGTAGTAACCGTGATTAAACAAACTTTTGAGTATTCTTTTGACCGTCGTCAGCAGGACGAACGAGCGCCTTGCGCTAATGTAACGTGCTCCATCTGCCAGATCACTTTCACGGGATTCAAAGCGTCGCTTTCTCACTACTTGCCAAAACGTAACCGTCAACAGATTCCTCTTTTTTTTTTTTTTTTTTTTTTTTTTTTTTTTTTTTTTTTTCTTCCTCCGTCTTTTTGGCTTGCTCCAATTTACGTACTAATTAAATTATCTACAACAAAAATCAGTCATCTATCTCTCCGCTTTCTCATCCATATCGCACATCTATTCAACCCTTGTCCCGGGACCCCTTCATGCAATGTTCTACTGCGACGCTGTTGTCCCGATCGTGGCGCGGGAGGCGTTGATTGTCTTTTTTTTTTTTTATG
>RBNK01000041.1:0-51842 GCA_003990785.1 Endogone sp. FLAS-F59071 | reverse complement strand
ATCAAAATCTATATAGCTTCCGATGATACTTATTAATATAACAAGATACTCAGACAACTATCTGCTAGATTATTATAATCATTACCTATATCTATTAAGAAATAGAAACAAATCAATATAGATTTCATTATTCAACTATCAAAAACAATATTTAGAAAAGATGCAATAACTGTCTTTGTTGATCGATTCAGTAAATAAATACTGATACTATACCTGATATAGTAAAAATATTTTTTGATAATATTTTTTATTTAGATAGACTATTGTAAATTATTATCTATGATCAAGATCTAAAATTTACTAGCAATTTTTAGTAATCACTATTCAAAATACTTAGAACAAAAATAGTACTATTAACTGCATTTTACTTATAAACTAATAGATAAATAGAATGTATAAACCAGACATTAGAACAAATGCTTAGAATCTATATCAACTACCAACAGAATGATTAGGATAAACACTTAACTGTTGAATTTATATATAATAATACTTAGCAAAAGTCAATAAAACTATCACTATTTTTTTCTAAACTATAGCTATCACTTGCTGATACTAATAACTCTCTTATTAGAAAAGATTGAATTGACAGTATAAGCTATTAATAACTTTACTATATAGATAACTGAAGTACAACTATAATAAATGAAATATGTAAATGAAAAAAGATATAAAGAATCATTTAATATAATTATCTAATCAGCCTTCAAAGAAACTTCAGAATAAGTTTCTCAGACTATTTCTGTTATTTATAAACTAGATTTACTATCAATAATAAGGATCTACCCTGTGTTTCATATATCCTTACTGAAACATTATATATCAAATAATGATGATCTATTTCCAGATTGACAAGTTATACTACCTGCATCAATTTTAGTTAATGATATAGAAAAATTCAAAGTAGAAGAAATCTTAGATCAATAAATCACTAAACAAGGCAACAGATTGATACTGTAATATTTAATCAAGTAGAAAGAATACCTCCTATATAATGCAATATAAGAACTGTTAAGTAATCTAACAAATATAGATAAAGCACTTGAAAATTATTATATATCCTTATAGAAATAGTATGGATACTATTTTTCTAAAAAAGGAAGAGTTGTAAGAGTAATATATAATAGATGAAATAATACCTACTATCAACTACTAAACCTAAAGAATTCAAGAACCTTATCCTACTAAACCATAGTAAAAAATACTGCCAGATACTCAACTTCACTCCAACCAAACTATAAACAAATTAAGAACATAGTAGAAAATACAATTATCATATTAGGAAACTATTTTCAGTTCGTAGTCTATAACTAGCATCTATACTTATAAGCTGTTCACAGGCTATTTACAAGCTATTCTAGCCAGTTTGTAGTTCACAATATTGTTTTAGCAAAGTTCTAAGATAGTTTGCAGCTGTTTGCAGCTGTTCACCAATAATAGTTTATAGTCTATGACTAGCATTTATGTTCATAGCTATTTTGTTTATAGCTCTTAGTAAAATAGTTTACAGCTCTTAATAAAATAGTTTATAAATTAATTAACTATTTTTCTGATGCAACTAACATAATGAACTACTACAACTTTATACTAAAGTAATCTAAGAGGACACTACTAACTTGATAGGATTTGTAAAAAGAAATATTAGCATTTACTAACTTAACAATACTGCTAAATAATTCAAAAGCTATTATCAAATGAGATATGCCTTACTATAAGAGTAATATATAAAAAGGCACTGATAAATACTTACAGAAACATAATAAAACAATTATATCTGCTATCAACTACCAAGCCCAAAGGATTCAGGAATCATATCCTACTTAACTATAGTAATACTATACTGCTAGAAGATTAACTCCACTTAGATTAAACTATGAATAGATTAAAAATATAGTAGAGAATACAATTATTAACTGACACAATAACCCACCATAACTATATACATAAGTAACTTAAGAAGATACTATTAACATAGTAGAATTCACTAGAAGAAATATTGGTATCTATTAGTTAAACAATATCATAGAACAATTTAGAAGCTACTATCAAATTGGATATGCTTTACAACTTAGACAAGAGAACCTTTAAGAACTAACTGAATAGAAATCTACAGAATACTTAGACCTAATAACTTGGGAAAGATATATAGCTAAAAGAATTATTAATATATTCTAATACTAGCTTTTGATATTGAAACATCTTGATAATCTGATACCTTGCCAATAGGAAAACTTATAATGTATAGAAGAAGAAATATTATTACAATACCTCTTAGAAAAATATTCAGTGAATAATAATTATCTAGAAGCAGAAACTGATATTTCTATATTAGAATTGGACATAGAAGATAATATAAGTATAGGCACTACTAATATAGATATTGCCAAATTTGTAAGCACCACTAACAATATAGTCAACATGTAAGAGGGTTTCTCCTAAACTGCCTGTGAGGAAGCATCTGATGATACTAATCTGCATTGGACTTAGGAATCTCTGAGTATGTTGCAAGGTTTCTAAGGTATCAAAAGTACTTTATTTCTTGTAAAAAAAATATTAATTATGATTTCTAGACTTATAGTCTTTCAAGCACTCTTGATGTGTATAGAAGAGAGGTGAGATCTTTAGCTCTCAAAGGGATCTTGAGTGTACACTGCTATTGAACTGAAGTTTATTGAATAAAGAATTGAGGGATATTTATACAAAATTCTTGAGGTGCTATATGGGTAGCTGCCCAGGTTACTACTCAGAATATGATTGGTTATACTATATTTAATTTATAAGTTTCATTCATTATTGAATAAGATATCAATGATGTTAATAGTATTAATAGTGTTGATAATTTCAGTAGTGTGGATGGTATCCACAGTGTTGATAATTTCAGTGGTGTAGATGGTATCCACAGTGTTGATAATTTCGGTGGTGTGGATTGTATCCATAGTGTTAATAATTTTGGCAGTGTAGATTTCCTCTTCTATGTCTGATCTAGATATAGAAGTGTCAGTTTTCTCTTCGATACAGTTGTTGTCTACTAGGTAATTTCCTAGGAGGTAAAGTAACAATGTTTCTTCTTCTATATTTTATAAGTTTTCCCATTGGCGTGAACTTAGATTGCCAAGGTGTTTCAATGTGGATGGTCAATGTTGGAATACATTAAAGGTCCTTTTAGCTATGTATCTTTCCTAAGGATTTAGTCCCAGATATTCAGCAGATTCTCATTCTGTCAGTTCTTGATGGTTTTTCTGCCTTAGTTGTAAGGCATATCCCATTTGATAGTAGTTTCTAAATTTTCTAGCAGTATTGTTGAATTGGTGAATGCTGATATTCCTTTTTATAAATTCTACTATATCGATAGTATCCTCTTGGGTTACTCTAGCATATAGTTGTGGTGATTCATTGTATTGATTAATAATTGCATTTTCCACTATATTCTTGATCTATTCATAGTTTGGTCTAAGTGGAGTTGATTGTCTAGCAGTATTTCTTTACTGCGGTTGAGTTGGATAAGGCTCTTGAGTTCTCTGGTTTTGGTGGCTGATAGCAGGCATACTGTTTGTTATGTTTCTGCAAGTATTTGTTACTGCTTTTTATATATATTACTTCTTATAACTCTTCCCTCTTTGAAAAAATAGCATCCATGCTATTTTTGTAAGGACTTATGATATTTTTCCAGTGCTTTATCTGCATTTGTCAGATTGCTAAGTAGTTTCCATGTTGCATCATATAAGGGGTATCCTTTCCACTTAATTAGGTATTGCGGTGTCGATCTATTACCTTATTTGGTAATCCATTGATCTAAGATTTCTTCTACTTCAAATTCTTCTATGTTATTGACCAAAATTGGTATAGGTGGTATGAGTTATCTATCCGGAAATAGATTGTCATTATTTAGTATATAACATTTCAGTAATGATATATGAAACATGGGGTAAATCCTCATTGTTGATGGTAACTCTAGTTTGTAAGCAACAGCTGATATTTTTGTGATAATCTTAAATGGTCTGAGAAACTTATTCTGAAGTTTCTTCGAAGGTTGATTAGATAATTGTTGCAATGTGATATGTCTTGAGGACAGTAAGACTATTTTATTTATTTTGAATGATTCTTTATACCTTTTTTTATTTGTGTATCTTATCTGTTGTAATTGTGCTTCATGAATTGTATCTTGTGCTTTAGTCAGCAGGTTGGTCATTTGTGTGGTAAAGTCATCAACGGCTTGTACTGTTAATTCAACCTTTTCTAGTAACAGAGTTGCTGGTGTCAGTGGGTGATGGCCATAGTTTAGGAAGAATGGTGATAGTTTTGTTGACTTTTACTGAGCATTATTGTATACAAATTCGGTGGCAGTTAAGTGTTCGTCCTAATTGTTCTGTCGATAGTTAATATAAGTTCTAAGTATTTGTTCTAATGTTTGGTTCATGTGTTCTGTTTGTCCGTTGGTCTGTGGGTGAAATGCAGTTGAGAGTACTATTTTTGTTCCAAGTATTTTGAATAGTGATTGCCAAAAGTTGCTTGTAAACTTTGGATCTCAGTAGTAGATAATAATTTGTGGTAGTCCATATAGGTGAAAAATATTGTCAAAAAATATTTTTACTACATCTGATACAGTATCAGTTGTTTTACTTGCAACAAAGTGAGTTTGTTTACTGAGTTGATTGATGAAGATAGTTATTGTGTCTTTCCTAGATATTATCTTCGGCAGTTGAACAATGAAATTCATACTGATTTGTTCCCATTTTTCAGCAGGTATAGGTAGCAGTTATAATAGTCCAGCAGGTGATTGTCTGAGTGTTTTGTTATATTAACAAGTATCACAAGAAGCTATAAAGCTCTTGGTGCTTGTGAACATTTTCAGCCAGTAAAAGTTTCTGGTGAGTGCTTCGTAAGTTTTATCAAATCCAAAGTGGCCTGCTAATGGTATATCATGATGTTCTTGTAGAATCTTGACATAAAGTTTTGATGGTATGAAGAGTTGATCTTCATAATAGAGGTTATTGTTTCAAATCTTGAATTTGTTTATCATATCTGGTTTGATATTGAGTTTTTCTATGATTTTCTATACTTCTTTGTCTATCTAAACTCCTTCTTGAATTTCTTATATCCAGTTGTCTGTGATTTTGATGATGGCTTTGATTTGTTTATTCTCCTATTGTTGTTGGGATAATGCATCTGCTATAACATTAAGCTTTCTAGGTTTGTAGATTATTTTAAAGTGATAGTTGTTAAGATGATCCATCTATTATACTTGTTGGGTGGAGAGGGTCAGCTGTTTGTTCAGGTATTTGAGTAATTCATGATCTGTATATATCAGGAATTTGTTATCTATCAGGTAGTGTCTCCAAGCTTGTGTTGCATCAATTATTATGAGTAACTCTTTTTTGTGAACAGGGTAATTTCTTTCTGCAGATGATATTTTTCTTGAGCGGTAGGTGATAGGTTGGTCTTCTTGTGAAAGTATGACTCCAATTGCGTAATCTGAGGCATCGGTAGTTACTACAAATTGTAGGTTCTAGTCTGGGCTTCTAAGGGCAGGTGTAAGGGAGTTTCTTATAGACTGCCTGTAAGGAAGCGTCTGATGATACTAATCCGCATTAGACTTAGGAATCTCCAAGTACGTCGCAAGGTTTCTAAGATATCGAAAGTACTTTGTTTCTTTATAAGATTATTAATTGTGAATTTCAGACTTATAGTCTTTAGCGCTCTTGATATGTGTAGAAGGGGGTGAGATCTTTAGCTCTCAAAGGGATCTTGAGTGTGTACTGCTATTGAACTGAAGTTTATTGAATAAAGAATTGAGGGATATTTATATAAATTCTTGAGGTGCTATACGGGTAGCTGCCCATGTTACTACTCGGAATATTGATTACTAATTTAGAAGTCAAATAATGTGTTAATAAAATCTATATTGTAGATGTCAGCAGTGCCTATGATATCGGCGGTGCCTACAATGTCGGCGGTGCCTATGATGTTGGCAGTGCCTATGATGTTGGCAGTGCCTATGATGTCGGCGGTGCCTACGATGTCAGCGGTGCCTACGTCTTCTTCTGTATCTGATTCTGATAAGGAAGTATTGGTTTCTTCTTCCAGGCAGTTGTTATCCATTGGGTAATTTTCCAGGAGATGGAGTAACAGAGTTTCTTCTTCTTCATTTCGTAAGTATTCCCATTGGCGTGGGCTTAAGTTACCAAGATGTTTCAATGCGGAAGGCCAGTATTAGAATACTTTGAAGGTTCTTCTAGCTATGTATCTTTCCCAGCGGTTTAATCCCAGAATTCTGGCAGATTCTTATTCTGTTGTTTCTTGACGATTTTCCTGTCTTAACTGTAAGGCGTATCCCATTTGATAGTAACTTCTGAATTGTCCAGTGGTATTGTGAAATTGGTAAATGTTGATATTTCCCTTTGCAAGTTCTACCATTTCAATAGTGTCCTTCTGGGTCACTCTTGTGTGTAGTAGTACTGGTTCGTTATGTTGGTTAATGATTATATTCTCCACTATGTTCTTGATTTGTTCATAGTTCAGTTGAAGTGGTGTTGAATGTCTGGCAGTATTTCTTTGCTGCAGTTGAGTCGGATAAGGCTCTTGAGTCCTCTAGTTTTGGCGGTTGATGGCAGGCATAGTTGTTTATTATGTTTCTGCAAGTGTTTGTTGCTGCTTTTTATATATATCACTCTTACAACTCTTCCCTCTTTGAGAAAATAGCATCCACGCTATTTCTGTAAGGACTTGTGATATTGTTCCAGTGCTTCATCTGCATTTGTCAGATTGCTAAGTAGTTCCTATATAGCATCATGTAAGGGGTATCCTTTCCACTTGATCAGATATTGCGGTGTCGATCTGTTGCCTTGTTTGGTAATCCGTTGATCTAAGATTTCTTCTACTTCAAATTCTTCTGCATCATTGACCAAGATTGGTATGGGTGGTATGACTTGTCTATCCGGAAATAGATCATCATTATTTGGTGTGTAACATTTCAGTAGTAATACATGAAACATGGGGTGAATCTTCATTGTTGATGGTAACTCCAGTTTGTAAGCAACAGCTGATATTTTTGTGATAATCTTGAATGGTCCGAGAAACTTGTTCTGAAGTTTCTTTGAAGGTTGATTAGATAACTGTTGCAATGTGATATGTTTTGAGGACAGTAAGACCATTTCGTCTATCTCAAATGATTCTTTACGCCTTTTTTCATTTGCATATCTTGTCTGTTGTACTTGTGCTTCGCGAATTGTGTCTTGTGCTTTGGTTAGTAGGTTGGTCATTCATGTGGTGAAATCATCAATAGCTTGTACTGTTGATTCAACCTTTTCCAGTAACAAGGTTGCTGGTGTCAGTGGGTGATAACCATAATTTAGGAAAAATGGTGATAGTTTTGTTGACTTTTGCTAAGCATTATTGCATGCAAATTCAGCGGCAGTTAAGTGTTCATCCCAATCATTCTGTCAGTAGTTGATGTAAGTTCTAAGCATTTGTTCCAATGTCTGATTCATGCGTTCTGTTTGTCCATCAGTCTGTGGGTGAAATGCAGTTGAGAGTGCTATTTTTGTTCCAAGTGTTTTGAATAGCGATTGCCAAAAGTTGCTTGTAAACTTTGAGTCTCAGTTGCGGATAATAATTCGTAGTAATCCATGTAGGTGAAAAATATTATCAAAAAATATTTTTGCTACTTCTGGTGCAGTATCAGTTGTTTTGCTTGTAACAAAGTGAGTTTGTTTGCTGAGTCGATCGACGAAGACAGTTATTGCATCTTTCCCAGATGTTGTTTTCAGCAGTTGAACAATGAAATCCATATTGATTTGTTCCCATTTTTCAGCAGGTATAGGTAGTGATTGTAATAGTCCAGCAGGTGATTGTCTAAGTGTTTTGTTACGTTGGCAGGTGTCATAAGAGGCTATGAAGCTCTTGGTGCTTGTAAACATTTTCGGCTAGTAAAAGTTTCTGGTGAGTGCTTCGTAAGTTTTGTTGAATCCAAAGTGGCCTGCTAAGGGTATATCGTGGTGTTCTTGTAGAATCTTGACACGAAGATTGGATAGTATGAAGAGTCAGTTTTCATAATAGAGGTTGTTGTTTCGAATCTTGAATTTGTTTGTTGCATCTGGTTTGGTCTTGAGTTCTTCTATGATTTTTTGCGCTTCTTTATTTAACTAGACTCCTTCTTGAATTTCTTGTATCCAGTTGTCTATGATTTCGATGATGGCTTTGATTTGTTCATCCTTCTATTGTTGTCGGGATAATGTATCTGCTACAACATTAAGTTTCCCAGGTTTGTAGATTATTTCAAAGTGATAGTTGTTGAGATGGTCCATCCATCGCGCTTGTCGGGTGGAGAGGGTTGGTTGTTTGTTCAGGTACTTGAGTGATTCATGATCTGTATAGATCAAGAATTTATTGCCTATCAGGTAGTATCTCTAAGCCTGTGTTGCATCAATTATTGCGAGTAACTCTTTTTTATGGACAGGGTAGTTTCTTTCTGCGGATGTCATTTTTCTTGAACGGTAGGCGATAGGTTGGTCTTCTTGTGAAAGTACGGCTCCAATTGTGTAATCTGAGGCATCGGTAGTTACTACAAATTGTAGGTTTTGATCTGGGCTTCTGAGGACAGGTGCAGTCATTAACTTTTCTTTCAAAGTTTCGAAGGCTGTGTTATGATTGTCATTCCATTCTTGAATAACATTTATGCCTGTTACTGTCAGATCATATAGACATGCTACAATTCCTGTGTAATTTTTGATAAACCGTCGGTAGTATCCTGCTAGTCCTAGGAAGGATTGTTTCCTTGATCGTTGTTGGTTTTTCCCATTTCTTGATTGCCTCGATTTTTGCAGAGTCAACCAGAATACCTTGTTCATTGATTCGGTGTCCAAGATATGCAACTTCTTTTTGTAAAAAATTACACTTGCTAAGTTTGGCATACAACTGATGTTTTCTCAGGATCTCCAGTACTTGGCAGAGATGTTGTAAGTGTTCTTCTTTTGTCTTGCTATATATCAGTATGTCATCGATGTAGACAACTACGAATTCATCAAGTAGTGGTCTGAATATGTCATTCATCAGTCCTTGGAATATTGCAGGTGCGTTTGTTAGTCCAAAAGGCATGACTTTCCATTCATAATGTCCATATTGAGTTCTGAATGCTGTTTTTGGAATGTCTTCTTCAGCAATGCGGATCTGATAATATCCTGATCGTAAGTCAATTACTGAGAATATGGTTGCTCCTTTGAGTCAGTTGAATAATTCCATGATGTTGAGTAATGCATATCGGTTCTTGATAGTTATATCATTGAGTTGTTGATAGTCGATATACATTCTAATTCCATCCTTCTTCTTGACAAATATAATAGGTGCTCCGAAAGGTGATGTGCTAGATTGAATAGATCCTCATTCAATTAATTCTTCTAGAGTCTTCTTGAGTTCTTGTAACTCAGGTCTGGATAATTGATAAATTTTCTTGAATAGTGGTTCTGCGCCAGGTATTAAGTCAATTTGGTGATCGATACTTCATTTTGGTGGTAGTCCTTCTGGTAAATTTATAGAAAACTGGTCTGTGAATTCAGTGATAAGTGGTTGTAAAGATATGTCTAGGTTATTAATATCTATGTCCGTTTCAGTGGTAATTTTAGTAATGTCCTTTTCCGTAATAATGCAGCAGTAAACTATGTTATCTTTTTCGAGATATTGGTAAAATTTTTTAGCTGAGTAGAGTCAGATCTTGCTATTTCTTGATTTGGAGACCAATTTGATGTCCTTGTTTCGATAAGTAAACTTTATAGTTCTGCTTAGCCAGTCGATGTTAGGGTTCTTCTGATCTAGCCAACTCTTTCCAAATACTACACTTGGTCTGGGCATGCCTATGATTTCGAAATTCAGTGCATCCTGGTATGATTCGATTGATATTGAAAGGTTCTTGGCAGTATGGGTGACTCGTTGGGTTCCTCCATCGGTGACTTCTATAATCATTGCTGCTTCGCGGGGTGACTTGATTACTTTGAGTTGATCAGCTAGCTGTTTGCTGATAAAATTGCATATTGCTCCACTATCGATCAGTATGTTGACTGTTTTGTTCTTCATTGTTCCTTTGTAGAAGAGAAGTTCTGTCTTCTTTCTGAGTGATGATAAGGTTCTATATTCTACTTTTTCTTTTGTATCTTCTACTTTCATTTCTTTGATAGACCACATGTCTGTTATATCTTCGATTGACCAATCCGTTTTCTTCTCCTTGGTTGGTAATTTTATAGCTTTGCATGCTTGTTTGGCTTCTTCTTCTTTTGCTAACTGTTGAATCTGTGGTTTCTTGCTTTCTTCTATGCAATTCCAGCATTTCCAGGCATCGTCTGCACAGTAGGTTCTGTTTCTATGAGGACAGCATCCATATGGTACTATTCCTTATGCCATTTTCAGGTACTAACGTTCATCCTTGGTAAGTGTGGGTTTCTTTTTGTCCATTGATCCAAATCCTCCTGCAGCTCGTTCAGTTTTCGGAAGTTGTTCTACGACCTTGGCTGTTACCGAATTGTCCAGTTTGATGAATATGAATTGCACTAGCTTGGCTCCTTTGGTAACTCGGTATTTGCGGTGAGCAGATAAGTTGTGAACTGCGAGTATAATTTCGCCAGTATAGTTTGCATCAATAACTCCTACTTTGATCGAAATTCCTTTCTTGATTTTGCTGCTTTTATCCAGGATTTGTGTATAAGTTCCAGTTGGCGGCTTTAGGGCGATTTCTGTTTTGATCAGAAAAATTGATCCTGGTAGGATTAGTGCATCTTCGTTTGCATGGATATCATATCCTGTGGAGTTTGCTATTCCTTTGGTAGGTATTATAGCATCCGGGTGCTTCTTTTCAACTAGAAAGTTGGTTTCATTATTGGTTTCTTATATCATGTATAGTTATTCATCTTCTGATAATTCTTCCCGTTCTTCTTCTTCATCTTTTTGCCTTCCTTCCTCAATATTGGCCAGTTCTTGCCAAGTGCTATTGTAGGCTAGATCGCATCTCTTGCCATCAATAGTCAATGAGTCATGGACAGTCCAAAGATCTTGTGGGTAGATTTCGTCCCAATATACTCCTTGTTCATATCTCTTTTTATCTCCTCAGAACTTTCCTTTACTAACGTATTGATAGCTTCTCCAGAAAATGTCGTAGATTTCTCCGGTGTTGTTGGCATATGGGTGTGGGTTCTTGCCATGGTAGGGTCCATTATTCATTGGTGGCATCTGTCGGCATCTTGGTTGTAGTTTTATTCTTCGATCCTTCTTTTTGATAATGAGGAAGTCTTCTACTCTGGTTCCATCTGGTATGAGGTGAGTTGTTGAACAGTTGCACATGTGTTCTGCGCAATAGATGCGTTGATCACAAAATAGGCATCTTGTTTACACCATATTCCAGTTGATAAGGGTGATTTGTTCTTGCTCGTTCAACTTGCAGTATTCTCGGACATATTTCTCTTCAATTACATATAGTCGGCTAATATCTCTTGGATCCATTTCTTCTTCAGCAGCTATGCTTTTGCTTGTATCTTTGGTTTCTTCTTTCTTTGTGATCTTTTCTCCCGCAACAGTATGAGTACTTCTACACTCAGGTGCAATATGTCCACGTCTTCCACAATTGAAGCAAGTCTTTGTTTTCTTCTAGTCATCCTTGTTTTCATCTTTCTTGAAATTATTTCACCATGTCAGGTTATTGTTGTAGTTTTCTCGTCCTCCTCTGAATCCTCCTCGGGGGTTAAATCCTTCTCAACGGTAAGTATCAGTTATTGGTTTGCTGCTTGAGCCTGAGTTGTGGTTCGTTTTCTGTTCGTGTTTGTTGTACTGATAGAATTGTACGCACTGATTTGATGACCATGCTAAAACACCATTGTTTGTGAGCACATGGGCTCCCTCTCTCCTTAATGCGGGTTTCAAGCCACTGCGGAAGGGTCTTGAATAGGGTGTCGGCTCATGCACCACAAGTGATGTGATTGTCATCGTCATAAAGCATCCCAATAATGATGAGATTGGCGTCGATTTCTGCAGCGAAAGCTTCAAAAGTTTTGCTTCCTTTGGTGTTGAATCTTGCTGTGGCTAGTCATTTCTTTGCTTCGGTGATATGTGCGCTACTACAGAACTTGTCAATCAGTAAGGATTTGAGACCTTGTTGGATGGAGATGTTTGGATATTCTAGTTGGGCTGCATTAGCTACTTGAGCTGCTACCAAGGTTGTATCTTGCCAGGTCAAAGGTTTTCTAGACAGATTTTGCTACCAGATTGCTGCCGATTTTCTGAGAAATCTAGCAATTTTGTTGACCTGTGCATATGACTTGGCGTATACTTGTTCAGGTGTATGATTGATGTTGTTGGTGAGTCTATCATCTGGTATGCAATCATCGTTCCAGCTGTTAGCATTGTAATTGGCTTCAACGGCTGATATAAATGCAGCAACTTCTTTTGCTTCTCCATCAAAAGGTTGTAGGTTGACTGCTTTGGTTGTCTAACTGAGTTGTACTACTTGTCCTATAAGTGCAGTTAAGGCTGCTACTTGTGTAGTCAGTGTGGCTATTGCGGTGTCAGCCATTATATCGGTGAATGTAGTTGGTACGAGTAGCGGTGATGTTGGAAGTTCGTTTTCTCCTCTGTCTGTTTGTTGGAAATATTCTCTTACTTCGTGATCTAATATTTCGTCTTCTGAGTCGAGGTCTTCCGATTCTTCAAGTATGTCAGCTTCAAGTGTGATTCTTCGAATGGTTGTATCAGCGTCTTCAATAAATGCAGTGTCGGCGTCATGATAGACAGTTGTTTTAGGTTCATGTAAGTCACTTATATTGGTTGCTTCTTTGAATGTTGGTTTGCTTGGTCCAGGTGTATGTCAGAATGTAGATGCTGTAAGGTTGATAGGTTCCTCAATTAATAGTGGTGTGATAGGTATAGTAGATCCTAATGGTGTTGTTTCAGCAAATTATGTGAGGTCTTCTGCTACTAATTTCTCAAATAATCTGTTCGCAATTCTGTAATAAACGGTGCCTCGGTGTGTTGAGTAATCAAATTGCGAGTTAGTAATCCACTCTTTGATAACTTGACGATTATTATATCCTTATATAGTAGATGTAAGGTTGGTGAATTGGTGTTCTGCTTGTGTGATGGAAACAATATCACGATCTCCCTTGATATTCTCATAGAGGAAATCTTGAAATGCTTTGAAGTAGGCTTCAGTTGTAAGAGGGTTTTCGAATTCTTTTAAAAGTTCATTGTAGAGTTCAAGGTATGTTTTACCTCATAAATGAGCTACTGTTGTTGAATCAGTGCTTCATAGCAGTTGCTGATATTATATCCACTTGAAGGGTTCCATGATGTATATAGCCTCTCTGGCTGTTGGAAGTAAGATATGTGTAGTGTTTTTAGTAGCACTCCAAGTACATCAGTCATGTCTAAAAGGAATTGATAATTCTAAGCCTTTGTAAAATTATTAGTAGTATGTTTCTGATTATTATAACAGTTTTTCGTTGCCGCTGCTACCAAGTTATAAGGGGGTTTCTTATAGACCGCCTGTGAGGAAGCGTCTGATGATACTAATCCATGTTGGACTTAGGAATCTCCGAGTACGTCGCAAGGTTTCTAAGGTATTGAAAGTACTTTGTTTCTTTATAAGATTATTAATTGTGAATTTCAGACTTATAGTCTTTAGCGCTCTTGATGTATATAGAAGGGGGTGAGATCTTTAGCTCTCAAAGAGATCTTGAGTGTACACTACTATTGAACTGAAGTTTATTAAATAAAGAATTGAGGGATATTTATACAAATTCTCGAGGTGCTATACGGGTAGCTGCCCATGTTACTACTCAGAATATTGGTTACTAATTTAGAAGTCAAATAATGTGTTAATAAAATCTATATTGTAGATGTCGACAGTGCCTATGATGTCGGTGCCTATGATGTCAGTAGTTTAATCCCAGAATTCTAGCGGATTCTTGTTCTGTTGTTTTTTGACGATTTTCCTGTCTTAACTATAAGGCGTATCTCATTTGATAGTAACTTTTGAATTATCCGATGGTATTGTAAAATTGGTAAATGTTGATATTTCCCTTTGCAAGTTCTACTATTTCAATAGTGTCCTCCTGGGTCACTCTTGTATGTAGTAGTACTGGTTCGTTATGTCGGTTAATGATTGTGTTCTCCACTATGTTCTTGATTTGTTCATAGTTCGGTCGAAGTGGTGTTGAATGTCTGGCAGTATTTCTTTGCTGCGGTTGAGTCAGATAAGGCTCTTGAGTCCTCTGGTTTTGGCAGTTGATGGCAGTCATAGTTGTTTGTTATATTTCTGCAAGTGTTTGTTGCTGCTTTTTATATATATCACTCTTACAGCAGGTGCAGTTGTTAACTTTTCTTTCAAAGTTTCAAAGGCTGTATTATGGTTGTCATTCCATTCTTGAATAACATTTGTGCCTGTAACTGTCAAATCATGTAGGCATGCTACAATTCCTGTATAATTCTTGATAAACCTTCAGTAGTATCCTGCCAGTTCTAAGAAGGATTGTATTTCCTTGATTGTTATTGGTTTCTCCCATTTCTTGATTGCTTCGATTTTTGCAGGGTCAACCAAAATGCCTTGTTTGTTGATCCAGTGTCCAAGATATGCAACTTCTTTTTATAAAAAGTTATATTTACTGAGTTTGGTGTACAACTAATGTTTTCTTAGTATTTCCAGTACTTGGTGGATGTAAGGGGGTTTCTTCTTAACCGCCTGTGAGGAAGCATCTGATAATACTAATCCATGTTGGACTTAGGAATCTCCGAGTATGTCGCAAGGTTTCTAAGGTATCATAAGTACTTTGTTTCTTTATATAAATATTAATTAGGATTTCAGACTTATAGTCTTTAGCACTCTTGATGTATGTAGAAGGGGTGAGATCTTTAGCTCTCAAAGAGATCTTGAGTGTGCACTGCTATTGAACTTATTTAAAAAGGGATTGTGAGAATAGTGTAGAACTTCAATTTAATGAGTCTGCAACTATCTGCATTATGCGTAAACCTCTTAAGGTTCTAGCTTCTTGTAAAGAGTTGTATAAGATCAATGTGTAAGGAAATGTTTAAGGGGTTTTAAGGATTGAAGAATTGATTGACTTGAAGACTGAAGTTTATTGAATAAAGAATTAAGAGATATTTATACAAAATTAAAAGGCTAAGATTAATAATATAAACTAACTATAAATCTTCAATAGTATTGATATTGTCGGTGATGCCGATGATGTCGGCAGTGTGGATGGTATCCACAGTATTGATAATTTTGGCAGTGTAGATGGTATCCACAGTGTTGATAATTTTGGCAGTGTAGATGGTATCCACAGTGTTGATAATTTCGGTAGTGTAGATTTCTTCTTCTGGATTCAAGTAACTAGAATGTTCTAAGTAGTGCTGTGGCATAGTAATAGTAATAATATCATTCTTACAACTCTTCCCCTCTTGGGAAAATAGTGTCCTCGCTATTTCTATAAGAAAGTTGTTTAGTATTCTATGAGTTTGTATTTCTTAAAGGTGTAGTGTTAATTCTGTTCAAAGAGTATCTGCTAAACTTCTTCGTTTAAGTTCTAGACTTGATGTGGGTGGTTTGACTTATCTAAGTGTTTTGTAACTGTTTTGATTGCTGATAATTTGTTTTATTAGTGATTATTCATTAATTTCTATCTTGGCTATTGTTGTTATATCAGCTGGTGCTTGGTGCTCTAGAGTATTTCTATCAATACTGATTCGGTAATCTATGTCTTCAATGAATGATTCATATCATCTTCTCAAGGTTGCTTGTATTAACATATCTTTATGAAGTCCATTCGCAAAGTTCGCCTGCTTTTGAAGTCCATTTACACCTCTCATTGTTGTGATTATCTCCATTCCTCTTCAATATTGTAGTCTTCTTGCTGATTTGTATAGATGTTTGGTATTACTCTAAGTATATCGCAAGTATTCCAAAAGAATTTAGGCCTGAATAAAATGTTCATAGTATATGGTCCTCAAATATCAATTATATTGCAATTGTGATGACGCTGAGTGTTGTTGCTGCTACCAAAGTTGTATCTTGCCATTTCAGCAGAGTTATAAGTTGTTGACAGTGTTTCATAACCCGCGGCTACCAAGTTGTAAGAGGGTTTTTAAATTCTTCTAAAAGTTTGTTATAGAGTTCAAGGTATGTTTCACCTTATAAACAAGCTACTGTTGTCAAATCAGTACTTCGTAGCAGTTGCTGATATTATGTCCACTTGAAGGATTCCATGATGTATGTAGCCTCTCTGGCTGTTGGAAGTAAGATGTGTATGGTGTTTTTAGTAGCACTCCGAGTACATCAGTCATGTCTAAGAGGAGTTGGTAATTCTAGACCTTTGGAAAAATATTAGTAGTATGTTTCTGATTATTATAACAGTTTTTCGTTACTGCTGCTACCAAGTTGTAAGGGGGTTTCTTCTTAACTGCCTGTGAGGAAGTGTCTGATGATACTAATCTGCATTGGACTTAGGAATCTCCGAGTATGTTGCAAGGTTTCTAAGGTATTAAAAGTACTTTGTTTCTTTATATGAATATTAATTAGGATTTCAGACTTATAGTCTTTAGCACTCTTGATGTGTGTAGAAGAGGTGAGATCTTTAGCTCTCAAAGGGATCTTGAGTGTACACTGCTATTGAACTTATTTAAAAAGGGATTGCGAGAATAGTGCAAAACTTCAATTTAATGAGTCCGCAACTATCTGCATTATGCGTAAACCTCTTAAGGTTCCGGCTTCTTATAGAGAGTTTTATAAGGTCGATGTGTAAGGAATTGTTTAAGGGGTTTTGAGGATTGAGAAGTTTATTGAATAAAGAATTGAGAGATATTTATACAAAATTGAAAGGCTAAGATTAATAATATAAACTAACTATAAATCTTCAATAGTATTGATGTTGTTGGCGATGCCGATGATGTTGGCGGTGTGGATGGTATCCACAGTATTGATAATTTCAGCAGTGTAGATGGTATCCACAGTGTTGATAATTTCAGCAGTGTGGATGGTATCCACAGTATTGATAATTTTGGCAGTGTGGGTTTCTTCTTCTGGATTCAAGTAACTAGAATGTTCTAAGTAGTGCTGCGGCATAGTAATAGTAATAATATCATTCTTACAGTGGAGATGTTGTAAGTGTTCTTCTTTTGTCTTGCTATAGATCAGTATGTCATTGATGTAGACAACTATGAATTCGTTAAGTAATAGTCTAAATATATCATTCATCAGTCCTTAGAATGTTACAGATGCATTTGTCAGTCCAAAAGGTATAACTTTCCATTCGTAATGTCTGTATCGAGTTCTAAATGCTGTTTTTGGAATATCTTCTTCAGCAATGTGAATCTGGTAATATCCCAATTATAAGTCGATTACCAAGAATATGGTTGCTCCTTTGAGTCGGTCAAATAATTCTATGATGTTGGGTAATACGTATCAGTTTTTGATAGTTATATCATTGAATTGTCAATAGTCAATGCACATTCTAATTCCATCCTTCTTTTTGAAAAATATAATAGATGCTCCAAAAGGCAATGTGCTAGGTTGAATAGATTCTCATTCAATTAATTCTTCTAGAGTCTTCTTGAGTTTTTATAACTCTGGTCCGGATAATTGATTAATTTTCTTGAAAGGTGGTTCTGCGCCAGGTATTAAGTCAATTCAGTAATCAATACTTTGTTTTGGTAGTAGTCCTTCTGATAAGTTTATAGGAAATTGGTCTGTGAACTCGGTGATAAGTGGTTGTAGAGATATGTCTAGGCTATTAATATTGTGGCGGACTAAAATATATTAATGGTAAAATACTTGGAGTTGAGCAAGTGCAGAAAATATGTTTTAGGAGTCTTAGTGGTTTATGCAGTAGCGTCTTAAGAAGGGTATGTGTCGATGTAGGTGTTAACTAGTAAGAATTTGATCGAATAAAGTGTATCTGTTAGAATCTTGAAACTATCTTAATTGCTTACTCCTTGAGTAAGGCTTCAGTATCCCTCGAGTTGTCTATTGTAAGCTTCCTTAGCTTGTTGCAGTCTGAATTTTATTTATAATTGTGAGTGGGGTATTTATAAGAAATTACAAGGTGCTATATGGGCAGCTACCCAGGTTACTACTTGAATTTCTAATTGGCTTAGCTAAATATAAGGTACAAATTGATTGGCTAAGATATAATAAAATGATATATCAGGTTATAACATAATTGGGCAGTGAAATAATATATCAGATCGAAATACTATTTTAGGTTATAATATAATTGCAGATCTCAATAACACTTCAGATCTCAATAACACTTCAAGTCTCAGTGTTATTGCGGATCATATGACTGTGATCTCACATGATCAAAATTATATGTTATTACAAAATGTTCCATCACATCTCCTTCCTTTCTACGAGTTAGACTTTGAGATACAGTTCTAACTTAGAGAAATCTCTTTGTAACTGTTTCACTTCTTCCTCTAACTTCTTCATATCATTCTGTGTGAGTTGATATAATTGGAATGTACTGCACCAGAAGTGGCTTAGAGCACTAGGCTTGTGCTTAAATAGTTAATAGATCCGTTCAGCCATTTTTGCAGCATAGGTAGGGAGTGCTCCTCTGAGGGCTCGTTGGCAGATTTCTCTATTCTTCCAGTTCCAAATATGTTTGACTTCTTCTTCCCAAAGTTGTGCAATTTGATAGTATTCTTTCCATTCGTCGATTCATGCCAAGCGTTGCCTTCTTTGAATATTATATATAATCAATCAGGTTTTCTGTAAGGTTGATCCTTCTATCTCCTTAAGGTCTTCCAAAGGTTCTATATGTCGGTAGGCCTTGATCAGGCTGACTCGGACTTCATGGAAGTTGTTCCAGCAGGGCATGGTACTTCTTGAGGCAGTTTTGGTGAACAGTATAGGGTAAGATCATTCCTGTCGTTTTTCATAACTGGTATGTAGTTTCTTTTATACTTGTGATGTAGTATGGTCCTTCCTATTTTGGGTCCAATTTTGCTAACCATGAAGACTCTACTATGTTTCGGTATAGTAAGACTTGGTTACCAATCTTCAATTTCTCGGTTTCCTTGTATTCCTTATTATAATTCCGTTTTTGTCAATCTTGTACAATGGTAATAAATTCTCTCACCTTGTTTCGGACATTGTATAATTCCTAAATTTCCTTTGTTACACAATGCTCGATTTGCATTTCCCAGGAGGTGTGGCTGGGTTCTGAGGTAGTTATTACTTGGTCTACCAGCTGATGAGCTTTTCTTCCATAAGTGAGCTCAAAGAGGGTAAACTTTATTATCTCTTGTTTCATTGTTCATAGTGCAAATAAGGTGGAAGGTAGGTACAAGTTCCAATCTCCTCCTTGTAATTGTACTACTTTAGCAATCGTTCTTAATAGTTTGATTCATTCATTCAGTAAGTCCATTTCCTTGGGGATGGTAGGCAGTAGTCTTTATCTAGTGGATTCTGAAGTGTTGCATTAATATCTGTATGAATTCATTAATAAATTCAGTTCCTTGATCAGAGGTCATTTCATAAGATATTCTATAGTGGCAGATAATATCTTCGTAGATAAAAAGTACAATATTAAGAGCATCTGCAAGGGGCAAGGCTCTTGCTTCAGGATACTTAGTTAGATAATCTACTGCTACTACGATGTATCAATTTCCTCTAAGTGTCCTTGGTAGCAGTCCAACAATGTCTATTCCAATATGTTCAAAGGGTCCTCCAGGTACAATTGGTTGTAAGGTCTCGACTTCCTTTCCTCGGCGCCTCTTCTGACAAGTGTCACATCTTCTAATATCTTCATACATATTCTTCCAATAGTAATTTTCTAATAATCGTTGATATGTATTGTCTACACCTATGTATCCTGCAAGCTAATGATTATAAGAGGCCTGAAGTACTATCTGCTTTTTATATTCAGGAACTACAAGTTGTATCTGTCCTCTGTGTTATCAGTAAAGTATATTATTCTTGATAAAATAGTTAAGTGCTGTTGTTTATATAAGTCATTGATTGTTTTCATTCGTCATCCCAGTAAAGGCTAGGTTACTGAGGTAATCTAAATATCCGTTATAGAGTTTAGTATCCATTGGGTAGGTATATTCTTTTTGGTTCAGAGTGTTGATCTCAGATAAATTGGGGTAGGCGTGAGAGGATATCCACATTCTGATGATTCCGTCCTTTTCTGTATTACGTCATAAAGTCGTACTCCTGCAGTATAACTAGCTATCGTGCATATATTCCTGTCAGATTTGGTTTGTTCCAAAGCCATTTGAGGGCTGAGTGGTCTGTTATCAGAGTAAACTATTTTCTAATCAGGAAGTGGCAGAAGTATTGTACTGCCCAAACAACTGCTACACATTCTAGTTGGGTGGCTCTATAGGAAGGTTCCACTCCATGAGTGGCTCGTCCTACATAAGCAATCACATATTCTCTATCTTTGTCATCCTGTACCAAAATTGCTTCGAGTCCGAATGACAATGCATCTGTATACAGCTTGAATACTTTTGTAAGATCTGGTCTTGCCATAACTAGTGTATGGGTAAGTGCTTCCTTGATCAGGTTAAAGGCAGTTTGTGTGGCTGACATCCATTCTCATTTTCTTCCCTTTCTTTGCAGCATGTGTAGGGGTGTAGCAATTTCAGAGTAACTAGAGATAAACCTTTTATAGAACTGGACCAGTCCTAAGAATCTTCATAAGGTCATCTTATCTTGCGGAGTTGGAAAGGCCTTGATGATTTCAGTCTTCTTTGAGTCTAGGCGGATTTCTCCTCCATCAATTATAAATCCGAGGTATTCAATTTTCTTTTGTCTAAAGTAGCATTTTGTCAGCTTGATCCTTAATCCGTGTTTTCTAAGTCATTCAAATACTTCCTTTAGGATCACTATGTGTTCTGCGAAGTTCTCTGCATAGATGTTGATATCATCGATGTATACAATCACTCCATGTCTAATCAAATCATAGAAGATCTCATTTATTGTAGCCTGGAAGATGGCAGGTACATTGCAAAGTCCAAAGGACATTCTTGTGAATTCATACTGTCCAAATAGTGTAACAAATGCTGATTTCTCCTGTCATTCCGATTTGGTTATATCCTGCCCATAGGTCCAAGGTTGAGTAGATTTGTGCCTTTTTCAATATGTTTTGTAAGTCTTCTGAGTGTAGAATTGGATATGTGTACTTCTTGATGACTGAGTTCAATTTGCGATAATCGATAACCATTCTCTATCTTTCTTTGGTACTATGCTGATAGGTGATACCCAAGAGCTTTTTGATTATATAATTACTCCTGACTCTAGTAATTCTTAAATGTGCTTTCATACAAAGTCATGATAGTTGGCTGGTAATCTGTAGGGTGCCTGTTTGATCAGTTTGGCATCTCCTGTGTCGATATGGTGTATGAAGAAGGTTTGGTCCAGTAGGTCCTTGAAACTGATTGCAATAATATCCTCATACTCCTTCAGTAGGTCTTGTAACTGCTTCTTCTGATTTGGTAACAGATTTTCATTAAGGGAGTAGATGTGCTTCTTGGCATTTTCTTGATCATCCAGTCTTTCCATTATCATGTTTGCTTGTCCAGTCGATCCAAATCCTTTCCTTCCACATCGTGTTTCTTCTAAATTTTCTACTTCCTTTAAAGGTTGCTGTTCACATTTGACAATCACTATTTGTGCGATTCGATCTCCTTGGTATACTTTGAATTGGCTGTGATTGTAGTTAACCAAGCTAACCTCAATTTCTCCTCTGTAGTCTTCGTCTATTAATCTGGAGAAGGCTTCTATTCCAGAGTTGCGATAGAGTCCACTTTTTGCCCATATTTGCATACATTGTCTGGGTGGTAGGGTGATAGTGATTCCAGTTTTTATGAAGGCTGATGATTTTGGTTCTAGAGTGCAGTCTTCATCTGCATATAGGTTATAACCTGCGGCTCCTTTAGTTTTCCTCTTTGGTATGATTGCGCTTTCTGTCAGTTTCTTGACTTGAGTTGCTATATCCTTTTCCTCAACTGTAAATACTTCTTCAAAGGTAGGGACATTCAGTTTCTTCTACTGTTTGTGAGTTGTATCCTGAGGTAGGTTCTGCCACAAGTCCTTCCACCACTAATAGCACATGCTGATGTGTTCATCGGGGTGAATTATTTCTTCAAGTGCGATGATTTCCTCTTCCGAGTCTGAATCGCTTTCTTCAATTAGGGTAGGTCCATCATCTTCATCATCTTCCTGGAATAAGGCTCTGACTTCGATAGATGTCTGAGTAGTGTAAACTTCATTGCTCCATTCTTCAGGTACTTCCTCATCTTCATTCTCTTCAGGTACTGTCTGTTCTTGTTCTCGATCATAACATTCCTTCCAAGTTTCATAGTAATTGATATCATATAGATCATCTAGATACCTGACCTAGTTTTCGCATTCCCAAAGGTCATAGGGGTTGACTTTATCCCAGTAGCATCCTTGCAGATAGATGTTGCAATTTCCTTAAAGATGTCCTTTGCCGATGTGTCCGATATTCGTCCAAAAACAGTCCCATACTTCTCCATTATACAGCCCATAATTCATTGAGGGTGGAGTCCTTCAGTGGGTCTGCGACAATCTTAGTTTCTTGATTCTTTTCTCGGTTGGCAAATGCATCTCCAAGGTGTCTTGGTAAGGTATTAACTTTATATCACTGCAGGTGAACATCATCTCAGCGCAATAGATGCATTGCTCACAGAATGGGCATCTAGTATTCCTCATATTGTACTCGACCAACTGGTTCTTCTCCAAAGGCATCAGGTGGTAGTATTCACTATGGATTACTACGTTTACTTCTTCTTCTTCTACCAAGTTGAGGTGCGCCTGTCTAGGGGTTATTTCCTCATCTGTATTGCTTTTGTCTTTTGGTCTCTGAGTGAGTTTCGGTACTACTCCTTTCTGAATATCCAAAGGTATACTGAACTTTCTTCCATAGTTGATGAAGATTAGCCTTTGTGCATCCAGGTCAATTCTGGCTTTAGCTTTCTTCAACCAGCTATTACCTAAGATGGTATTGTAGGATTGTATGTCAGTGATGACCATTCTGATAGGAATTATTTCTGTTCCAAACTGGACTGGTACTTCTCGGAGTACTCCTAAAGGTACGCTGCTTTTTCCACTTGCGACAACCAAGGTAGAGATAGCAGGTTTATCAATATCCTATTCCAAACGGTCTAGGAAATGCTTGGTGATAATACTAACTCCTGCTCCAGTGTCGATAATTACTAAGCATGCTAATCCTCCAATGTTGCATTGTGCATAGGCAGATGAGGTATAGGTTCGCTCCTCTTGTTCTTTGGCAGTGTTAACTTCTTCGAATTGGATAGTTGGTTTGGTTTCTATAATCTGAGTCTTCACCTTCTGCTTTATCGATAGTGCAATTTGGAAAAGTTATTTAAAGGTAATGTTGGCCTTTTGACTGGCGATATCTTGCCATGGATCATATTCAAATTCTCTGACTCTCCTAGGCTTCTTCTCCTTATTTTCTTCTTGATCCGTCATTTCTTCATCTCCAGTGGTTGAAGTAACCATCTTGCCAGGTTGCATTATTTGTTTGAAGGCTTTGTCCTATTGATCCTCATTCAACTGTTACCTTTGTGTTAGCTTCTTAGGCTTCTCAATGACAACCTCCAGTTCCTGGGTCGGTTTCTTCCTTGGGTAGAGAGATTTCCTAATAGTAGTATGGCTAACTGCTTTGACAAGGTAGGCTTCCAGGTATTCTTCGCCAAATTCTTCATCTTCTTCTTTGATTTCTTACACTACGTTGGTATGGTCAGCCTTCTTTTCTTCCTCTCTCTCCCGTCCTTCCTTCCAACTTCTAGTTCAACAATCTTTGGCAAAATGGTTACATCTTTTGCAGAGGAAGCAGTTTATCTCAGTCTTGTTGCATTCTTCAGCTACAAAGATTCCTCTTGGTTGCTTATTCTGGTGGATCACCTTGGCTTCGAGATCGGCTATATGTGCTGTCATTTCTGAAAACATCTTAGTAATCTTCTCCATTTCATCCTCATGAGTTGTCTTTCCTGTTTTTGCTATGACTGTCGGTTTGATAGTATCCTCCTCAGGTGGTTTGGCTGATGCAGATACCATTTGAACTATGGGTATTCCAGTGCTGAATTTCCTGTATAAGTCTTATGGTAACTTATCATATAGAGATGCTAAATGTTTTGCCTCGGTATCCCAAAGGGCCTGTGCTATCTTGACTTTCTCCTTCATTCTTCGAGGGCCAAACCTCTTGATATGGTACTGGAGATCTGTAGGTAAGCCGTTCATAAACACCATTTCTCATACAACCTGGCTGGTTTCTCCACAGAGTTACATATACTGATCAATGATAGTAATCCAATCTTCTAGGCACTGGTTGATTGATATCTTCATGTTGAATAGCTGTTCTTTGATCAATTCTCATTTCTGTTTGGTGAAATACTTCTCTTCTAACTAAGCTCTTGTAACATCCCAATGAGCGGTGGCTAATGCTGTAGCGGTAGGTGTATTTCCAGCTGCTGTAGCTGTAAGGAGTAATCTTCCTAGTCCAGTGGCTGCTAGATCTGTTAGGGCTACACAGTAGGCTTCTCTTGCAGGTTCTCTAAGTTAGGTGGCCAGGATAGGGATCCATCGAGTGCTGACCATTCCTTTGGCTGCAAAGTAGCTTTTCAAATCATCTAGGAATTCTCGAACATATTCCTTAGTATATCCATAAAAGGTAGATAGTCTGTCTGCCATGGTTTTTTCATCCTCTTGAGATCTTCTTCTAGGTAGTTATAATAGTACGAGCAGTGGTAGTAGTAGTGCCGTTCTTGCTTTTGTCTTCCACTATGAGTTTCAGCAAGTTCGGTTACACAATATAGATAACAAATCAGTCGAGGTGTTGATTGATTTCCTGCCAGTCAGCACCAATTGTGGTGGACTAAAATATATTAATGGCAAAATACTTGGAGTTGAGCAAGTGCAGAAAATATGTTTTAGGGGTCTTAGTGGTTTATGCGGTAGTGTCTTAAGAAGAGTATGTGTCGATGTAGGTGTTAACTAGCAAGAATTTGATCGAATAAAGTGTATCTGTTAGAATCTCAAAACTATCTTAATTGCTTACTCCTTGAGTAAGGCTTCAGTATCCCTCAGGTTATCTGTTGTAAGCTTCCTTAGCTTGTTGCAGTTCAAATTTTATTGATAGTTGCAAGTGGGGTATTTATAAGAAATTACAAGGTGCTATATGAGCAGCTACCTAGGTTACTACTTGAATTTCTGATTGGCTCGGCTAAATATAAGGTACAAATTGATTGGCTAAGATATAATAAAATGATATATTAGGTTATAATATAATTGGGTGGTGAAATAATATATCAGATTGAAATACTATTTTAGGTTATAATGTGATTGTGAATTTTAATAACACTTCAGATCTCAATAACACTTCAAGTCTCAGTGTTATTGCGGGTTATATGACTGTGATCTCATATGATCAAATTATATATCATCACAAAATGTTCCATCACAATATCTATGTCAGTTTCAGTGGTTATTTTAGCGATGTCCTTTTCTGTAATAATGTAGCAGTAAACTATATCATCTTTTTCAAGGTGTTAGTAGAATTTTTTAGCAGAGTAGAGTCAGATCTTGCCGTTTCTTGATTTGGAAACCAATTTGATATCCTTGTTTCGATGAGTAAACTCTATGGTTCTGCTTAGCTAGTTGATGTTAGGATTCTTTTAATCTAGCTAACTTTTTCCGAATACTATATTTGGTCCAGGCATGCCTATAATTTCAAAGTTCAGAGCATCTTGGTATGATTCGATTGAGATTAGAAGATTCTTAGCAGTATAGGTGACTCATTGGATTCCTCCATCGGTGACTTCTACAATCATTACTACTTCGCAGGGTGACTTGATTACTTTAAGTTGATCAGCTAGCTGTTTGCTGATAAAATTGCATGTTGCTCCACTGTTGATTAGTACATTGACTGTTTCATTCTTCATTGTTTCTTTGTAGAAAAGAAGTTCTGTCTTCTTTCCGAGTAATGATAAGGTTCTGTGTTCTACTATTTCTTCTATATCTTCTACTTTTGTTTTTTCAATAGACTATATATCTGTTGTATCTTTAATTAACCAATCCGTTTTCTTCTCTTTAGTTGGTAATTTTATAGCTTTGTATGCTTGTTTTACTTCTTCTTCCTCCTTTACTAATTGTTGGATTTGTGGTTTCTTGCTTTCTTCAATACAGCTCTAGCATTTCTAGATATCATCTGCACAGTAGGTCCTGTTTCCATAAGAACAGCATCCATATGGTACTATTCCTTATGCCATTTTTAGATACCAATGTTCATCTTTGGTGAGTGTAGGTTTCTTTTTGTCTGTCGATCCAAATCCTCCTGCAGCACATTCGGTTTTTGGAAGTTGTTCTATGACTTTGGCTGTTACCGAGTTGTCTAGTTTGATGAATATGAATTGTACTAACTTGGCTCCTTTGGTAACTTGGTATTTGCGGCGAGCTGATAAGTTGTAAACTACGAGTATAATTTCACCAGTATAGTCTGCATCAATAACTCCTACTTTGATCGAGATTCTTTCCTTGATTTTGCTGCTTTTATCTAGGATTTGTATATAAGTTCCAGTTAGTAGCTTTAGAGTGATTTCTGTCTTGATCAGGAAAATTGATCCTGGTGGGATTAGTACATCTTCATTTGTATAGATATCATATCCTGCAGAGTTTGTTGTTCCCTTGGTAGATACTATAGCATCAGGGTGCTTCTTTTTGACTAGGAAGTTGGTTTCGTTGTTGGTTTCTTGTATCATATATAGTCATTCATCTTCTGATGATTCTTCCAGTTCTTCTTCTTCATCTTCTTGTCTTCCTTCTTCAATATTGGCCAGTTCTTGCCAAGTGCCATTGTAGGCTGGGTCACATCTCTTACCATTGATAGTAAATGAGTCATAGATAGTCTAAAGATCTTGTGGGTAGATTTCGTCTCAATATACTCCTTGCTCGTATCTTTTCTTATCTCTCCAGAACTTTCCTTTGCCAACATATTGATAGCTTCTCCAGAAGATATCGTAAATTTCTCTAGTGTTATTGGCATAAGGGTGTGGGTTCTTACCATGGTAGGGTCTATTATTCATTGGTGGCATCTGTCGGTGTCTTGGTTGTGGTTTTATCCTTTGATCTTTTTTCTTGATGATGAGGAAGTCTTCTACTTTGGTTTCATCTGGTATGAGGTGAGTTATTGAACAGTTGCACATGTGTTCTACACAATATATGCATTGATTACAGAATGGGCATCTTGTTTGCATCATTGATGAGGGTGATTTGTTCTTGTTTGTTTAACTTGTGGTATCCTCAGCTATATTTTTCTTTAATTACATACAGTTGGCTGATATCTCTTGGATCTATTTCTTCTTTAGCAGTCATGCTTTTGCTTATGCCTTTGATTTCTTCTTTCTTTGTGATCTTTTCTCCCGAAATAGTATGAGTACTTCTACATTTGGGTGTGATATGTCCTCGTCTTCCACAATTGAAGTAGGTCTTTGTTTTCTTCTAGTTATCCTTGTTTTCATCCTTCTTGAAATTGTTTCACCATGTCGAGTTATTGTTGTAGTTTCCTTGTCCTCCTCTAAATCCTCCTTGGGGGTTGAATCCTCCTCGACAGTAAGTATCAGTTGTTGGTTTGCTGCTTGAGCCAGAGTTTTGATTCTTGTTTTCTGTTTGTATTTGTTGTGCCAATAGAATTGTATGTGCTGATTTGATAACCATGCCAAAACACTATTGTTCATAAGCACATGGGCTCCCTCTCTCCTTAATATGAGTTTTTAGCCACTGTAGAAGGGTCTTAAATAAGGTATTGGCTCGTGCACCACAAGTGATATAATTGTCATCATCGTAAGGCATTCCAATGATGATGAGATCGGCATCAATTTCTGCAGCAAAAGCTTTAAAGGTTTTGCTTCCTTTAGTGTTAAATCTTGCTGTGGCCAGTTGTTTCTTTGCTTCAGTGATATGTGCACTACTGTAGAATTTGTCAATCAGTAAGGATCTAAGGCCTTATTGGATAGGGATATTTGGATATCCTGGTTGGGCCACACCAGCTAGTTGAGCTGCTACCAAAGTTGTATCTTGCCAGGTCAAAGGTTTTCTAGGCAGATTTTGCCACCAGATTGCTGCTGATTTTCTGAGAAATCCAGCAATTTTGTTAATCTGTGTATATGACTTGGCATATACCTGTTCAAGTATATGATTAACATTGTTGGTGAGTCTGTCATCTGGTACTCGATCATCATTCCAGCTGTTGACGTTGGCTTCAACAGCTGATATAAAAGCAGTGACTTCTTTGGCTTCTCTATCAAAGGGTTATAGGTTAACTGCTTTGGTTATTTGACTGAGTTGTGCTACTTGTCTTATAAGTGTAGTTAAGGCTGCTACTTATGCAGTTAATACTGCGATTGTGGCGTCGGCTATTATATTGGTGAATGTGGTTGGTGTAAGTAATAATGATGTAGGAAGTTTGTTTTCTCCTCTATCGGTTTGTTAGATGTATTCTCTTACTTCGTGGTCAAATATTTCATCTTTTGAGTTAAGGTCTTCTGATTCTTCAAGTATGTCAGCTTTGAGTGTAATTCTCCAAATGGTGGTATTAGTATCTTTAATAAATGCAGTATCAGTGTTGTAATAGATGGTTGTGTCTGGTTTATGTAAGTTACTTATGTCAGTTACTTCTCTAAATGTTGATTTGCTTAGTCTGGATGTATGTTGGAATATAGATGTTGTAAGGTTGATAGGCTCCTCAATGGATAGTGATGTGATAGATACAGTTGGTCCTAATGGTGTTGTTTCGACAAATCGTGTGAGATCTTCTGCTACTAATTTCTCAAATAATCTGTTTGCAATTTGGTAGTAAATGATGCCTCAGTATATTGAGTAATCAAATTGCGAGTTAGTAATCTACTCTTTGATAACTTGACAATTATTATATCCTTATATGGTAGTTGTGAGGTTAGTGAATTGGTGTTCAGCTCATGTGATGGAAACAATGTCATAATCTCCTTTGATGTTTTCATAGAAGAAATCTTAAAATGCTTCGAAGTAGGCTTCAGTTGTAAGCAGGTTTTCGAATTCTTCTAAAAGTTCATTATAGAGTTTAAGGTATGTTTTGCCTCGTAAACGAGCTACTGTTATTGAATCAGTACTTTATAGCAGTTGCTAATATTGTGTCCACTTTAAGGATTCCGTAATATATGTAGCCTCTCTGGCTGATGGAAGTGAGATGTATGTGGTGTTTTTAGTAGCACTCCAAGTACGTCGATCATGTCTAAAAAGAATTGGTAATTCTAGGCCTTTGTAAAAATATTAGTAGTATGTTTCTGATTATTATAACGGTTTTTCATTATTGCTACTACCAAGTTATAAGGGGTTTCTCTTAAACCATCTATAAGGAAGCATCTGATGATACTAATCCATGTTGGACTTAGGAATCTCTGAGTATGTCGCAAGGTTTCTAAGGTATCGAAAGTACTTTGTTTCTTATAAAAAAAATATTAATTATGATTTCTAGACTTATAGTCTTTCAAGCGCTCTTGATGTGTGTAGAAGGGAGGTGAGATCTTTAGCTCTCAATGAGATCTTGAGTATACACTGCTATTGAACTGAAGTTTATTAAATAAAGAATTGAGGGATATTTATATAAAATTCTCGAGGTGCTATACAGGTAGCTGCTCAGGTTACTACTCAGAATATGATTGGTTATACTATATTTAATTTATAAGTTCCATTCATTATTGAATAAGATATCAATAATATTGATAGTATCAATAGTGTTGATAATTTTAGCAGTGTAGATGGTATCTATAGTATTGATAATTTCAGCAGTGTGGATGATATCTACAGTGTTAATAATTTCGGCGGTATGGATTGTATCTATAGTATTGATAATTTCGGCAATGTGGATTTCCTCTTCTGTATCTGATCCAGATATAGAAGTGTCGATTTCCTCTTCGATGTAGTTGTTATCTACTAGATAATTTCCTAGGAGGTGAAGTAACAATGTTTCTTCTTCTATATTTTATAAGTTTTCCCATTGGCATGGACTTAGATTGCTAAGGTGTTTCAATGTGGATGGCCAATGTTGGAATACATTGAAGGTCCTTTTAGCTATGCATCTTTCCCAAGGATTTAGTCCCAGATATTCGGCGGATTTTCATTCTGTCAGTTCTTGATGGTTTTCCTGCCTTAGTTGCAAGGTATATCCCATTTGATAGTAGCTTCTGAATTGTCTGACAGTGTTGTTGAATTGGTGAATGCTGATATTCCTTTTTGCAAATTCCACTATATCAATAGTATCCTCTTAGGTTACTCTAGCATATAGTTGTGGTAGTTCATTGTATCGATTAATAATTGCATTTTCCACTA
This sequence comes from Endogone sp. FLAS-F59071, assembly GCA_003990785.1. Classification (NCBI taxonomy): domain Eukaryota; kingdom Fungi; phylum Mucoromycota; class Endogonomycetes; order Endogonales; family Endogonaceae; genus Endogone; species Endogone sp. FLAS-F59071. Next base: position 21,463 of record RBNK01000041.1, on the reverse strand, counting down.
TGTTCTTGATCTGTTCGTAGTTTGGTCTAAGTGGAGTTGATCATCTGGCAGTATTTCTTTGCTGCAGTTGAGTTGGATAAGGCTTTTGAGTCCTCTGGTTTTGGTGGCTGATGGCAGGTATGCTGTTTGTTATATTTCTGCAAGTGTTTGTTGCTGCTTTTTATGTATATTACTTCTTACACAACACTTATATTGAAGATAAGAAAGACTTATTTGATAACAATTAGAACTTCTAAATTAATTATAATAGTATAACCAATAATATTCCAAGTAGTAATCTAGGCAGCTATCTGTATAGTATATTGAGAATTTTATATAAATATTCCTTAAATCTTTATTTAATAAACTTTACTTCTAAAGCTGTATATACTTAAAGACCTTTTGAGAGCTTAAGATCTCAACCCCCTCCTATACATATCAAGAGTACTTAGACTTCAAGTCTAAAATCATAATTAATAATCTTATAAAGAAACAAAGTACTTTCGATACCTTAGAAACCTTGTGATATACTCAAAGATTCCTAAGTTCAATGTGAATTAGTATCATCAGATACTTCCTCATAGGCAGTTCTAGAAGAACCCCTTTATACTTATAACTAAAGCTAGAAAACTGTCAAGAATTGATAGAATAAGAATCTGCTAAATATCTAGAATTAACCCCATCAGAAAAATAGTTAATTAATCTATGAACTATTTTACTAAGAGCCGCAAATTATTTTACTAAGAGCTATAAACAAAATAGCTATAGATATGGATGCTAGTTATAGACTATAAACTATTATTAGTGAACAGCTACAAACTACTCTAAAACTCTACTAGAATAATATCATAAACTATAAACTGGCTAGAACAGTCTGTAAATAGCCTATAAACAGCCTATAAACATGGATGCTAGTTATAGACTATAAACTGAAAATAGTTTCCTAATGCTCTTGGGAAAGATATATAGCTAAGAGGACCTTCCACATTGAATCACCTTAGCAATCTAAGTCTACACCAATGGGAAAACTTATAAAATATAGAAGAAAAGATATTGTTACTCTACTTCTTAAAGAAGTACCCAGCAGATAATAGAGAAAACTGATACTTCTATATCTAGATCAGATACAGAAGAAGAAATTAATACTGTAGATATTATTAACACTGTAGATATTATCAACACTACATTAGAAAAATGGTTAATTAATCTATAAACTATTTTACTAAGAGCTGCAAACTATTTTACTAAGAGCTACAAACAAAATAGCTATGAATATAGATGCTAGTTATAGACTATGAATTATTATTGGTGAACAGCTACAAACAGCTATGAACTACCTTAGAACTCTGCTAGAATAATATTGTGAACTATGAACTAGCTAGAATAGCCTGCAAACAGCCTGTAAATAGCTTATAAGTATAAATGCTAGTCATAGACTATGAACTGAAAATAGTTTCTTAATATATAAATATTATCAATACTATAGATATCATTAATATTGTAGATATTATCAATACTACAGATATCATTAATACTGTAGATATCATCAACACTGTTGTAAGGGGGTTTCTTCTAAACCACTTATAAGAAAGCATCTGATGATACTAATCTGCATTGAACTTAGGAATCTCTGAGTATATTGTAAGGTTTCTAAGATATTGAAAGTACTTTGTTTCTTGTTTCTTTATAAAATTATTAATTGTAAATTTCAGACTTATAGTCTTTAGTACTCTTGATATATATAGAAGGGGGTTAAGATCTTTAGCTCTTAAAGAAATCTTGAGTATATACTGCTATTGAACTAAAGTTTATTGAATAAAGATTTGAGGAATATTTATATAAAAAGATCAAAGCTAAATATATGACAAATAAATAATATAATATAACTAATAAATAAGGTAATAGTCAAATGATATACTAATGATCTGATAATCAAAGACTGAGATGACCAAGCATTAATAATAATACTTAATGATTAAAATAAAGTATAGGAAAACTGCTAAATTAATTCTGAGTAATGAGAATAGTGGGATCAGTGGGAATGATTGCTGCATTATTCTTGATGGATTACATGAGGGTCAGAAGAGCTTGAGAAATTGGATAGATATAGAAACATTGCTATATTGCCAGAGATTATATGAGAATCAGAAGAGCTTAAGAAATTGGATAGAGGGGGATTATCATCTGATTCTGTAGGAATTTAGGAGAGTTGTATTTTGACAGTATGGATTTCGGCAGTGTAGATTTTAGCAGTATAGATTTCGGCAGTGTAGATTTTGGCAATGTAGATTTCTTCTATGTCTAATCCAGATTTCTTCAAGAAATGGATAGATACTACAATGCAATTGCTGTAAGAGTGATATTATTAGACATTACAAATAACTATTACTGTACCGCAGCACTACTTAGAACATTCTAGTCACTCAAAATAGAATTACCTGATATGGTAGTTCCCGATTTAGAAATACCAAATGAGGCATTGCCAAATAGGGCATTGCTGATTGAGGAATTACTCAATGAGGAAATTCTGTTTTAGGAAATTCCTTTTGTAGTATTACTGTATTCAGAAATGCCTTTAGTAGTATTACCTATTGAAGTATTTCCTTTTTTCTATATTACTTATCTTAGCATTACTCTTTTCAAAAATACTTTATATATTATTTCCTTTTATCAAATTACTATCTCTAATAATTTCCCTTTTTATTATTACCTTTTATAGTATTACCTTTTACTGTATTACTTATTTTAGTATTTCTTTTTGAAGTATTACTGCTATCAGAAGTACTATCTTAGGCAGCTATCTTTATAGCAGTACTATCTGATTTCTTGTATAAATATCCCTCAATTCTTTATTCAATAAACAGAATCATCATTCCTATCAGTTTGATTTCTTCACTTCCCTTCATAACTCTTATATACAATCTTATACAAATCTCTACAAGAGCTGGAACCTCAAGAGGCTCGCATAATGCAGATAGTCACAGACTTATTAAATTGAAGTTCTGTACTATTCTCGCAATATTCTGACAACTGAGTTCAATAGCAGTGCACACTTAAGATCTCTTTGAGAGCTAAAGATCTTACCCCTTATACATGCATCAAGAGCGCTAAAGACTATAAGTCTGAAATCCTAATTAATATTTATATAAAGAAACAAAGTACTTTCGATATTTTAGAAACCTTACAATATATTCGGAGATTCCTAAGTCCAATGTGGATTAGTATCATCAGATGCTTCCTCACAGGCAGTTTAGAAGAAACCTGTTAGGGGGGTTTCTCCTAAACCGCCTGTGAGGAAATGTCTAATGATACTAATCCATATTAGACTTAGGAATCTCTGAGTACATCACAAGGTTTCTAAGGTATTGAAAGTACTTTGTTTCTCTATAAGATTATTAATTGTGAATTTCAGACTTATAGTCTTTAGCACTCTTGATGTGTATAGAAGAGGTGAGATCTTTAGCTCTCAAAGGGATCTTGAGTGTACACTGCTATTGAACTGAGATTTATTGAGTAAAGATTTGATGGATATTTATACAATTTCTCAAGGTGCTATATGGGTAGCTGCCCAGGTTACTACTCGGAAAACTATTAGCTATTCAAAATATAAACTAATTATGAATTTATGTGATATAATGAGTTATATAAGTTATGAATTTAAGACGGTTAAAGATTTAAGATGGTTGAAAGGTTTAAGATGATTAAAAGGTTTCACAAATCAAGGAACTGTTCCAATTGGTCGAAATCTCTTTGTATTATATGGATTTCTTCTTTAAGTTCATCAAAGGCAATTTGAGACAGTTGGTGAAATGTAGATGGTCCAATTTTGGTAAGTCTTTTCAAGGCTGTAAGGGGGTTTCTCCTAAACTGCCTGTGAGGAAGCATCTGATGATACTAATTCACATTGAACTTAGGAATCTCTGAGTATGTCGCAAGGTTTCTAAGGTATCAAAAGTACTTTGTTTTTTTATAAGATTATTAATTGTGAATTTCAGACTTATAGTCTTTAGCGCTCTTGATGTGTATAGAAGGGGTGAGATCTTTAGCTCTCAAAGGGATCTTGAGTGTGCACTACTATTGAACTCAGTTGTCGGAATATTGCGAGAATAGTGCAGAACTTCAATTTAATGAGTCCGCGACTATCTGCATTATGTGAGCCTCTTGAGGTTTTGGCTCTTGTAGAGATTTTGTATAAGATTGTATATAAGAGTTGTGAAGGGAAGTGAAGAAATTGAACTGATAGGAATGATGATTCTGTTTATTAAATAAAGAATTAAGGGGGTATTTATACAAGAAATCAGATAGTACTACTATAAAGGTAGCTACCTAAGATAGTACTTCTGATAGCAGTAATACTTCAAAAAGAAATACTGAAATAAGTAATATAGTAAAAGGTAATACTATGAAAGGTAATAATAAAAAAGGGAAATTACTAGAGATAGTAATTTAAGAAAAGGAAATACTATATGAAGTATTTCTGAAAAGAGTAATGCTAAGATAGGTAATGTAGAAAAAGGAAATGCTTCAATAGGCAATACTACTAAAGGCATTTCTGAATACAGTAATACTACAAAAGGAATTTCCTAAAACAGAATTTCCTCATTGAGTAATTCCTCAATCGGCAATGCCCTATTTGGCAATGCCTCATTTGGTATTTCTAAATCGGGAACTACCATATTGGGTAATTCTATTTTGAGTAACTAGAATGTTCTAAGTAGTGCTGTGGCACAGTAATGATTACTTGTAATATCTAATAATATTACTCTTACAAAGGCGGCTGGTTGGAACCAGAAGAGTCCATAAATCCGTAGGGCAATCCTTTGAGATTGGAGGGGAATCCCTTGATGTAGTGCTTGTTTGCATGCTTCTATATGTTGTCAGTTCCATACATGTTCGAGATCTTCTTCCCAAATCCTGGCGATCTTGTAGTAGGCCTGAAATTCATCTTGTATTTGTCGTTTCTGAGCAATGTTGATGTTTTTCATTATTATTTGAGTCTTTCATAGAGCAGATCCTTCCTCAGGTAATAGTTCAGATGGAGGGTCTTCTAAGGCTCAGTAAGCTTCAATGACTCAGCTTCATAGGTATTCGTCATTGTTGAATTAGGGTATGGTTGTTTGTTATGTTTCTGCAAGTATTTGTTGCTGCTTTTTATATCTATCACTCTTACAACTCTTCCCTCTTTGAGAAAATAGCATCTACATTATTTCTGTAAGGACTTGTAATATTTTTCCAGTACTTCATCTGCATTTGTCAGATTGCTAAGCGGTTCCCATGTAGCATCATGTAAGGGGTATCCTTTCCACTTGATCAGGTATTGCGGTGTCGATCTGTTGCCTTATTTGGTAATCCATTGATCTAAGATTTCTTCTACTTCGAATTCTTCTGTATCATTGACTAAAATTGGTGCAGGTGGTTTGACTTGTCTATCTGGAAATAGATCATCATTATTTGGTGTATAACATTTCAGTAGTGATACATGAAACACAGGGTGAATCCTCATTGTTGGTGGTAACTCCAGTTTGTAAGTAACAGCTGATATTTTTGTGATAATCTTGAATGGTCCGAGAAACTTGTTCTGAAGTTTCTTTGAAGGTTGATTAGATAATTGTCACAATGTGATATGTCTTGAGGACAGCAAGACCATATCATCTATCTCAAATGATTCTTCACACCTTTTTTCATTTGCATATCTTGTTTGTTATACTTGTGCTTCGCGAATTGCATCTTGTGCTCTAGTCAGCAGGTTGGTCATTTGTGTGGTGAAGTCATCAATGGCTTGTACTGTTGATTCGACTTTTTCTAGTAATAAGGTTGCTGGTGTCAGTGGGTAATAACTATAATTTAGAAAGAATGGTGATAGTTTTGTTGACTTTTGCTGAGCATTATTATATGTAAATTCGGCGGCAGTTAAGTGTTCGTCCCAATTATTCTGTCGATAGTTGACGTAAGTTCTAAGCATTTGTTCTAATGTTTGGTTCATGTGTTCTGTTTGTCCGTCAGTCTGTAGGTGAAATGCAGTTGAGAGTGCTATTTTTGTTCTAAGTGTTTTGAATAGCGATTGCCAAAAGTTGCTTGTAAACTTTAGATCTTAGTCGTAGATAATAATTCGTGGTAATCTATGTAGATGAAAAATATTGTCAAAAAATATTTTTGCTATGTCTGGTGCAGTATCAGTTGTTCTACTTGCAACGAAGTGAGTTTATTTACTGAGTTGATCGACAAAGACGGTTATTGCATCTTTCCCAGATATTATTTTCGGTAGTTGGACAATGAAGTCTATACTGATTTGTTCCCATTTTTCAGTAGGTATAGGTAGTGGTTGTAATAGTCCAGCAGGTGATTGTCTGAGTGTTTTGTTACATTGACAAGTGTTACAAGAGGCTATGAAGCTCTTGGTGCTTGTAAATATTTTCGGCCAGTAAAAGTTTCTAGTGAGTGCTTCGTAAGTTTTATCAAATCCGAAGTATCCTGCTAAGGGTATATCATGGTGTTCTTATAGAATCTTGATACGAAGATTTGACGGTATGAAGAGTCGATCTTCATAATAAAGATTGTTATTTCTGATTTTGAATTTGTTTATCATATCTGGTTTGGTATCGAGTTCTTCTATGATTTTCTGTGCTTCTTTGTCTATCTGAACTCCTTCTTGAATTTCTTGTATCCAGTTGTCTGTGATTTCAATGATAGCTTTAATTTGTTCATTCTCCTGTTGTTGGCAGGATAATGCATCTGCTATAACATTCAGCTTTCCAGATTTGTAGATTTTTTCAAAGTGATAATTGTTGAGATGATCCATCTATTGCGCTTGTCGGGTGGAGAGGGTTAGCTGTTTGTTCAGATATTTGAGTGATTTATGATCTGTATAGATCAGGAATTTGTTACCTATCAGGTAGTATCTCCAAGCCTGTGTTGTATCAATTATTGTAAGTAACTCCTTTTTATGAACAGGGTAATTTCTTTCTGCAGATGACATTTTCCTTGAATGGTAGGTGATAAGTTGGTCTTCTTGTGAAAGTACAGCTCCAATTGCATAATCTGAGGCATCGGTAGTTACTACAAATTGTAGGTTTTGATCTGGGCTTCTGAGAACTGGTGCAGTTGTTAACTTTTCTTTCAAAGTTTCAAAGGCTATGTCATGATTGTCATTCCATTCTTGAATAACATTTGTGCCTGTAACTGTCAGATCATGTAGGCATGCTACAATTCTTGTGTAGTTCTTGATAAACCATCAGTAGTATCCTACTAGTCCTAGGAAGGATTGTATTTCCTTGATTGTTGTTGGTTTCTCCCATTTCTTGATTGTCTCGATTTTTGCAGGGTCAACTAGAATGCCTTGTTCATTGATTCGGTGTCTAAGGTACATAACTTCTTTTTGTAAAAAGTTACATTTGCTGAGTTTAGTATGCAACTGATGTTTTCTCAGGATCTCCAGTACTTGGCGGAGATATCGTAAGTGTTCTTCTTTTGTTTTGCTATAGATCAGTATGTCATCAATATAGATAACTATGAATTTGTCGAGTAGCGGTCTAAATATGTCATTCATCAGTCCTTGGAATGTTGCGGGTGCGTTTGTCAGTCCAAAAGGCATGACTTTCCATTCATAATGTCCGTATCAAGTTCTAAATGCTGTTTTCGGAATATCTTCTTCAGCAATGTAGATCTGGTGGTATCCTGATCATAAGTTGATTACCGAGAATATAGTTGCTCCTTTGAGTCGGTCAAATAATTCCATGATGTTGGGTAATGCATATCGGTTCTTGATAGTTATATTGTTGAGTTGTTGGTAGTCGATGCATATTCTAATTCCATCCTTCTTCTTGACAAATATAATAGGTACTCTGAAAGGTGATGTACTAGATTGAATAGATCCTTATTCAATTAGTTCTTTTAGAGTCTTCTTAAGTTCTTGTAACTCTGGTCTAGATAATTGATAAATTTTCTTGAATGGTGGTTCTGCACCAGGTATTAAGTCAATTCAGTGATTGATACTTTGTTTCGGTAGTAGTCCTTCTGGTAAGTTTATAGGAAATTGGTCTGCGAATTTAGTGATAAGTGGTTGTAAAGATATATCTAGGCTATTAATGTCTATGTCTGTTTCGGTAGTAATTTTAGCAATGTCTTTTTCTGTAATAATGCAGCAGTAAACTATGTCGTCTTTTTCGAGATGTTGGTAGAATTTTTTAGCTGAGTAGAGTCAGATCTTGCCGTTTCTTGATTTGGAGACCAATTTGATATTCTTGTTTCGATGAGTAAACTCCATAGTTCCACTTGGCCAGTCGATGTTAGGATTCTTCTGATCTAGCCAACTTTTTCTGAATACTATACTTGGTCTGGGCATGCCTATGATTTCGAAATTTAATGCATTCTGGTATGATTCGATTGATATTAGAAGGTTCTTAGCAGTATGGGTGACTCGTTGGGTTCCTCCATCGGTGACTTCTATAATCATTGCTGCTTCGCGGGGTGACTTGATCACTTTGAGTTGATCAGCTAGCTGTTTACTGATAAAATTGCATGTTACTCTACTGTCGATCAATACATTGACTGTTTTGTTCTTCATTGTTCCTTTGTAGAAGAGAAGTTCTGTCTTCTTTCCGAGTGATGATAAGGTTCCGTGTTCTACTTTTTCTTCTATTTCTTCTACTTTCATTTCTTCAATAGACTACATGTCTGTTGTATCTTCAATTGACCAATCCGTATTCTTCTCCTTGGTTGGTAATTTTATAGCTTTGCATGCTTGTTTTGCTTCTTCTTCCTCCTTTGCTAATTGTTGGATCTGTGGTTTCTTGCTTTCTTCAATGTAACTCCAGCATTTCCAGGCGTTGTCTGCACAGTAGGTTCTGTTTCCATAAGGACAGCATCCATATAGTACTATTCCTTGTGCTATCTTCAGGTACCAACGTTCATCTTTGGTGAGTGTAGGTTTCTTTTTATCTGTCAATCTGAATCCTCCTGCAGCTCGTTCAGTTTTTGGAAGCTATTCTATAACTTTGGCTGTTACTGAGTTATCCAGTTTGATGGATACGAATTGTGCTAGCTTGGCTCCTTTGGTGACTCAGTATTTGTGGCATGCTGATAAGTTGTGAACTGCGAGTATAATTTCACCAGTGTAGTCTGCATCAATAACTCCTGCTTTGATCGAGATTCCTTCCTTGATTTTGCTGCTTTTATCCAGGATTTGTATATAAGTTCCAGTTGGTAGCTTTAGGGTGATTCCTGTCTTAATCAGAAAAATCAATCCTGGTGGAATTAGTACATCTTCGTTTGCATGGATGTTATATCCTGCAGAGTTTGCTGTTCCTTTAGTAGGTATTATAGTATCTGGGTGCTTCTTTTCAACTAGGAAGTTGGTTTCATTGTTGGTTTCTTATATCATATATAGTCATTCATCTTCTGATGATTCTTCCTATTCTTTTTCTTCATCTTCTTGCCTTCCTTCTTCAATATTGGCCAGTTCCTGCCAAGTGCCATTGTAGGCTAGGTCGCATCTCTTGCCATCGATAGTAGATGAGTCATGGACAGTCCAAAGATCTTGTGGGTAGATTTCATCCCAATATACTCCTTGTTCGTATCTCTTCTTGTCTCCCCAGAACTTTCCTTTGCCAATGTATTGATAGCTTCTCCAGAAAATGTCATAGATTTCTCTAGTGTTGTTGGCATATGGGTGTGGGTTTTTGCTATGATAGGGTCCATTGTTCATTGGTAGCATTTGTTGGCATCTTGGTTGCAGTTTTATTCTTTGATCCTACTTTTTGATGGTGAGGAAGTCTTCTACTTTGGTTTCATCCAGTATGAGGTGAGTTGTTGAACAGTTATACATGTGTTCTGTGCAATAGATGCATTGGTCACAGAATGGGCATCTTGTTTGTACTATATTCCAATTGATGAGGGTGATTTGTTCTTGCTTGTTCAACTTGCAGTATTCTCAGCCATATTTTTCTTCAATTACATACACTTGGCTGATATCTCTAGGATCCGTTTCTTCTTCGGTAGTCATGCTTTTGCTTATACCTTTGGTTTCTTCTTTCTTTATGATCTTTTCTCCCAAAATAGTGTGAGTACTTCTACAATCAGGTGCGATATGTCCTCATCTTCCACAATTGAAGCAAGTCTTCATTTTCTTCCAGTCATCCTTGTTTTTATCCTTCTTGAAATTGTTTCGCCATATCAGTTTATTATTGTAGTTTCCTCATCCTCCCCTGAATCCTCCTCAGGGGTTAAATCCTTCTTGATGGTAAGTATCAGTTGTTGGTTTGCTGCTTGGGCCAGAGTTTTGATTCCTGTTTTCTGTTCGTATTTGTTGTACTGATAGAATTGTATATGCTGATTTGATGACCATGCCGAAACACCATTATTTGTGAGTATATGGGCTTCCTCTCTCCTTAATGCGAGTTTCCAGCTACTGTGGCAGGGTCTTGAATAAGGTGTCAGCTCATGCACCACAAGTAATGTAATTGTCATCATCATAAGGTATCCCAATGATGATGAGATTGATATCGATTTCTGTAGCAAAAGCTTTAAAGGTTTTGCTTTCTTTGGTATTGAATCTTGCTGTGGCTAGTTGTTTCTTTGCTTCGGCAATATATGCGCTACTGCGGAACTTGTCAATCAGTAAGGATCTAAGGCCTTGTTAGATGGAGATGTTTGGATATCCTGGTTGGACTGCATTAGCTATTTGAGCTGCTACCAAAGTTGTATCTTGTCAGGTCAAAGGTTTTCTAGGCAGATTTTGCTACCAGATTGCTGCTGATTTTCTGAGAAATCTAGCAATTTTGTTGACTTGTACATATGACTTGGCATATACTTGTTCAGGTATATGATTAATATTGTTGGTAAGTCTATTGTCCGGTACTCAATCATCGTTCCAGCTGTTGGTATTGTAATTGGGTTCAATGGCTGATATGAATGTAGCAATTTCTTTTGCTTCTCCATCAAAAGGTTGTAGGTTGACTGCTTTGGTTATCTGGCTGAGTTATGCTACTTGTCCTACAAGTGCAGTTAAAGCTGCTACTTGTGCAGTCAGTACGGCAATTGTGGCGTCAGCCATTATATCGGTAAATATAGTTGGTGTGAGTAGTGGTGATATTGGAAGTTCGTTTTCTCCTCTGTCTGTTTGTTGGATATATTCTCTGACTTCGTAATCAAATATTTTGTCTTCTGAGTTGAGGTCTTTCAATTCTTCAAGTATGTCAGCTTCGAGTGTGATTCTTCAAATGGTTATATTGGCGTCTTCAATAAATGCAGTATTGGCGTCATAATAGACAATTGTATCAGGTTTGTGTAAGTCACTTATGTTAGTTGCTTCTCTGAATGTTGGTTTGCTCGGTCCGGATGTATGTCAGAATATAGATGTTGCAAGATTGATAGGTTCCTCAATAGATAGTGGTGTAATAGGTACAGTTGGTCCTAATGGTGTTGTTTCAGCAAATCATGTGAGGTCTTCTGCTACTAATTTCTCAAATAATCTGTTTGCAATTCGGTAGTAAATAGTGCCTCAGTGTGTTGAGTAATCAAATTATGAGTTAGGAATCTACTCTTTGATAACTTGATGATTGTTATATCCTTGTACGGTAGTTGTAAGGTTGGTGAATTGGTGTTCCGCTCATGTAATGGAAACAATGTTACGATCTCCTTTAATATTTTCATAGAGGAAATCTTGAAATGCTTCAAAGTAGGCTTCAGTTGTAAGAGAGTTTTCGAATTCTTCTAAAAGTTCGTTGTAGAGTTCAAGGTATGTTTCGCCTTGTAAATGAGCTACTGTTGTTGAATCAGTGCTTCATAGCAGTTGCTGATATTGTGTCCACTTGAAGGGTTCCATGATGTATGTAGCCTCTCTGGCTGTTGGAAGTAAGATGTGTGTGGTGTTTTTAGTAGCACTCCAAGTATGTCAGTCATATCTAAAAAGAAATCAGTAATTCTAGGCCTTTGTAAAAATATTAGTAGTATGTTTCTGATTATTATAACAGTTTTTCGTTACCGCTACTACCAAGTTGTTAGGGGGGTTTCTTCTAAACCACCTGTGAGGAAGCGTCTGATGATACTAATCTATGTTGGACTTAGGAATCTCTGAGTATGTCGCAAGGTTTCTAAGGTATCAAAAGTACTTTGTTTCTCTATAAGATTATTAATTGTGAATTTCAGACTTATAGTCTTTAGCACTCTTGATGTATATAGAAGAGATGAGATCTTTAGCTCTCAAAGGGATCTTGAGTGTGTACTGCTATTGAACTGAGATTTATTGAGTAAAGATTTGATGGATATTTATACAATTTCTCGAGATGCTATATGGGTAGCTGCCCAGGTTACTACTCGGAAAACTATTGGCTATTCTAAATATAAACTAATTATGAATTTATGTGATATAACGAGTTATATAAGTTATAAATTTAAGACAGTTAAAGATTTAAGATGGTTGAAAGGTTTAAGATGGTTAAAAGGTTTCACAAATCAAGGAACTGTTCTAATTGGTCGAAATCTCTTTGTATTATATGGATTTCTTCTTTAAGTTCCTCAAAGGCAATTTGAGACAGTTGGTGAAATGCGGATGGTCCAATTTTGGTAAGTCTTTTCAAGGCAGCTGGTCGGAACTGGAAGAGTCTGTAAATCCGGAGGGCAATCCTTTGAGATTAGAGGAGAATCCCTTGATGTAGTACTCATTTGCATGCTTCTGCATGTCGTCGGTCCCATACATGTTCGAGATCTTCTTCCCAGATCCTAGCGATCTTATAGTAGGCCTGAAATTCATCTTGTGTTTGTTGTTTCTGAGCAATGTCGATGTTTTTCATTATTATTTGAGTCCTTCATAGGGCAGATCCTTCCTCAGGTAATAGTTCAGATGGAGGGTTTTCTAAGGCTCAGTAAGCTTCAATAACTTAGCTTCGTAGGTATTCATCATTGTTGAATCAGGGCATGGTTGTTTGTTATGTTTCTGCAAGTGTTTGTTGCTGCTTTTTATATCTATCACTCTTACAAAACCCCCTTACAACTTGGTAGCAGCAGTAATGAAAAACCATCCTTCAACTGCCTAGAAAACCTTTTGACATACCAAGTTATAACTTGGTAGCTGCGGGTTATGAAACACCGCCACCCTTTACAACTTGACAGCAGTGACAACAAAAAACTACCTAGAAAACTGCTGAAATGGCAAGATACAACTTTGGTAGCAGCAATATCAACACTTAACACAATGAACATTCAGCGTCATCATAATTGCAACATAATCAACATCTGAGGAATATATATTACAAACATTTTATTAAGGCCTAAATTCTTTTAGAATACTTGCGATATACTCGGAGTAATACTAAACATCTATACAAATCAGCAAGAAGACTACAATATCGAGGAGGAATGGAGATGATCACAACAATGAGAGGTGTAGATAGACTTCAAATGCAGGTGAACTTTGCGAATGGACTTCATAAAGACATGTCAATACAAGTAACCTTGAGAAGATGATATGAATTATTTGTTGGAGATGTAGATTACCAAATCAGTATTGATAGAAATAAATCATATACTCTGGGATAACAAGTACCAGCTAACATAACAATACTAGTTGAATTAGAAACAGATGAATGATTATTGACGAAACAATTATCAGCAACATCTAGACTATAAACTGAATAATTAATAGATAAAAGAACCTCAATCAAAGAAATGATTATTTATTAAAAGAAGAAGATGATGGTGATACACAACGGGAGGCAACATAAGCTCTCTATAAATTTACCCGCTCCTCAAATCCTAGAACTCTATGAGGAGACTGAGGTTCTGAAAACCAGGACTTAACCCTTTCAATAGATTGGCATTTTCAGACATCAACCCAATCTTCAACAATTATAGAAGAAGAATGCACATTTTCTTGATCATCTGATGAAGGCCAAGGAGACCATACAGACTTTGGAGATCAAGGACTTCTGATGACATGGCTGATTTAACTATCAAGAAGAAAAGAGAATTACTAAGAAATCTCAATAAAATAGACAAGAGTTATATCAGAACTGAATTATAATTACCAGTCTTCAACCTTATTAGTCATAATAAGTATAGCAGAAGTCTTGCTAACCATTGAAGAAAGTACTACTGAAGCCATAACTACAGCAGCAACTACTGGAGACAAACTGACAATCGGCTCAACTATCACAACAGGGACCCATTTAATGAATCGATCAAATTGATCACGGGGCCTCACAATTCATACTTTCGAAATCCACCTTTCATAATGATTGTGAGGTTGTCGTCACCAACTATATGGAGGAGTATCTGGAGTATTCAAATAGTTCAAAAAGCATAGTAGAAAAGAACTACTCATAAGTCAAGAAGACTTCCAAAGATTTTAACTTATAACAACTTGCATACAAACCTGGAGCAAAAGTCTCTATAAATTGATACTTGGGAGGATGCTCACTAGTATCCTTGCCATCCCGATGGTGCTTGCCCAGAACACTAGGGCTTGAAGGAGGAGTCTTGTAGACAACCTTGTCATCATCCTAGTAATGCTTGCCAAGGACAGAAGGAACTGGATATTGTTGGTACTGCAAAGTCATAATGGAAGTATAGGAGAAAGGAGTAGTGTGTGAATTAGAAGACTTTTTGAAGTTGCAAGAAAGACAGATGTCAGGACCCCACTCTTATATCTGACAGAATCACGCACAAGAACAACCTGGAATCTTATGATCCAGAATAGTTCACCCCTGACCATCCAGATCCAAATCTCGACATGACTCCAAAGACTTACCTAGGCTAGAAAGAGACACCTCATTGCTGACCCAAGCAAGCAAGACAACCCTTGTCGAAGAGAACAGACAAATCTAGATAACAAAAGCAAGACACATGACAAGATCCAGCTAAGAAATGAATCACCAAAAGAAAGCAAGTCACCAAGCTCAGAAACGGAATTACGCATGAATTCCATACCCTCAACACCTCATGGCAAGATTCTGACCAACATATGCAGTATTTAGATAAGCACAACATGCATGCGCACACACCTGCCTGAATCACTTACCTCGTTCCGAGAGAATGACTGACGAATCATCAGCCCGACCAATGAATAAGCTCATACGAATGAGCCAGAAAGCCAGGATACCCGACCAAGGACCCAATTTGTGCCCAAATGACCTGAGAGTAAGAATAGAGAAAAATAGACTCAACGAATTAGCTGGTACCCAAAAAATAAGTTTAAGATAAATAAAACATTAGAATTACCTGACTTACTGACTCCAGTATAAACAAAACAAATCACAGTACCTGAATCGCAGGAAATGCACTATAACTGCCATATATGGAGGAATCTAGAGTTACCTACTGAAATCAGCAGGAAAACTTCGGAATAAGATTGATATCAACAAATTAAACCACCTGTATCAAGTCTAGAACTTAAAAAAAGAAGTTCAGTAGATACTCTTTGAACAGAATTAATACTACACCTTCATGAAATATAAACTCACAGAATACTAAACAACTTTCTTATAGAAATAATGAGGATGCTATTTTCCCAAGAGGGGAAGAGTTGTAAGAGTGATATTATTAGATATTACAAATAACCATTACTGTGCTGCAGCACTACTTAGAACATTCTAGTCACTCGAAATAGAATTACCCAATATGGTAGTTCCCGATTTAGAAATACCAAATGAGGCATTGCCAAATAGAGCATTGCTGATTGAGGAATTACTCAATGAGGAAATTCTGTTTTAGAAAATTCCTTTTGTAGTATTACTGTATTCAGAAATGCCTTTAGTAGTATTGCCTATTAAAGCATTTCCTTTTTTCTATATTACTTATCTTAGCATTACTCTTTTCAGAAATACTTTATATAGTATTTCCTTTTATCAAATTACTATCTCTAGTAATTTCTCTTTTTATTATTACCTTTTATAGTATTATCTTTTACTGCATTACTTATTTCAGTATTTCATTTTAAAGTATTACCACTATCAGAAGTACTATCTTAGGCAGCTACCTTTATAGCAGTACTATCTGATTTCTTGTATAAATATCCCTCAATTCTTTATTCAATAAACAGAATCATCATTCCTATCAGTTCGATTTCTTCACTTCCCTTCACAACTCTTATACACAATCTTATACAAATCTCTATAAGAGCTGGAACCTCAAAAGGCTCACATAATGCAGATAGTTGCGGATGTTGAAATTTGATCTTCGAATGTATGTTTGGGGTAAAAAGCGTACTGGCTCATGAAGCTAAATATGTGTGTATTTATTAATGCTAATATATGATTGGTCGATATAGACAACAATCATCTAAGCTATGATTGAGTAACATAACATCGATTGTTAATGAGAGAGAGAGAGAGATATAATAAGCTAATAATTTCAACACTCCCTCTGCTTGACATATCTTGATAAATAAAACAAAAAATAAAATGTTTAACTGTACATTACAAATGGTATTTATGAAGTACATTTACTGCAAATAACTATATGTAGAATACTACTTAAGTGAAAAGAGTGATATAATGAAGAAAATAAAAGTTTTTAAAAGAAAAAAAAGTTAGTTACATAAGCCTATTTTTGTGATCAACATTTCAAGTCTGGGTCACACAAGTGGCTTAGTTAATGCATCAGCAATCATTTCATCTATTACTATATAAATGATATCTATCACCTTTGATTTAACTTTCTCTCGAATAAAGTGGTGCTAAATGTCAATATGCTTTGATTGAGCATAATTAATTGGGTTTTTGGCAAGGGCAATTGCTGATTGGTTGTCTTCAAATAAGGTTGTCGCACAATTCTGTAAATATCCTAGCTTATCCAATAGAGTGCATAGCTAAATGGCTTCTCTTGTTGCATGTGCTAATGCCATATATTCTGCTTCAGTTGTTGATAGGGCAACAGTTGGTTGACGCTTGCTTGACCAGCTGATGGCTCCTCCTGATAGGTTGAAAATATAGCCTATGGTTAATCATCATGTATTAATGTCTCCTTCCCAGTTGGCATCACTGAAACCAATCAGTCTTAGATCCTGATCACGTCTAAGGCACAGCTTATAATTAGCTGTTCCTTTAATATATCTTAATAATTGTTTGAGGGCATGATGATGTTCTTGCATTGGATTGGCCGAAAATTAACTGATGATGCTAACAGCAGCAGCTAGATCAGGTCTCGTCCCAATCATCAGGTACATTATGCTACCAATCATTTGTTTGAATAGATTTTGGTCTGTAGATTTTCCCCTTCAGCTTTGAGTTAAATAGATAGATCAAGGGGTATATTGATTGGCTTGGCATCCATCATATTAAACCTTGTAATGATTTGATTGGCAAAGTGACTTTGATCAATTGTGATTGTATGTGTTTTTCGATCACGTATGACTCGAATACCTAGAAAATGTTTAATTTCACCACAGTCCATCATATCAAATATGTTGCTAAGCTCCATCTTGAATTTGTTCATTGTTTCCATTGAATTAGCCAGAATTAGTAGATCGTCGACATATATGGCAATAATTATCAGTGATTGATCATCTTGTCTTCTTCTTAGATAAATGCTGTGATCTGATTGTAGTCTTGTAAAATTTGATTGGCTGAGGTAGTTGTTAATCTTCTGATTCCACATATGAGGTGATTGCTTTAGTCTATATAATGATCGATTGAGCTTACATACAGCTCTCGGTGACAGCTCCGATTGGTCAATTCCTTCAGGTACTATCATGTAAATCTCCTTATCAAGATCGCTATTCAGGAATGCAGTTTTTATATCCATTTGGTGAATTTCTAAGTTTAGGACTGCACCAATCGATAAAAGTGCCCTGATCGATGTGAATTTCGCCACGGGAGCAAATGTTTCATTATAATCAATTCCTTGTTGTTATGAATATCTCTTGGCAACTAATCTCGCCTTGTACCTGGCAACCGATCCATCAGTGTTGAGCTTCTTTTTAAATACTCATCTGTATCCAATTGGCTTGTGTCCTACAGGCACCTCAGATACAATCGTCCATGTGTCATTATTCTTAAGTGATTTAAGCTCTTGATTAATTGCTTTCTCCCAAAGCTTTGCATCAGGTAGGGAAATTGCTTTGTTGTAGGTTATTGAGTCATCGGTCAATTCAATTAAATTAGCTTCTGGCATGCGATCTTGCTAAATTTATAGAGCTTCAGTATCTATCAATTGTTCAATTAGCTCCCAGGTATTGTCGTCATCATCATCATAGCCTAGCCATTTAACCAGATATTGCCTTTTTTCATCAATCTTGCATTCTCCAATGATCACTTTAATGACATATTCTTGATCTTCTGGGTTGACGATTGTTGGGGATTTTAATATAATAGATTTATCAAATGTGACGTTGCAGCTGATCTCTATCTTCCTATTAGTTGGATCCCAGAGCCTGTATGTCTTCTTTTCATCATAATAGCCAATCATTTTAAGCTTAGATTAGGATGCCAGTTTTGACCTTTTTCCTTTGCGAATATGCATGTATGCGTCAGCCGATATGACGTATAAGTTACTGATATCAGGCTTGTGACTGTACTATAATTCAAATGGTGAAGCACTCTCCTTATTGGCTCGCGTTGGCAATCAGTTGCATAAATATGTAGCACTTGTGGCAAGTTTAGCCCAAAGTTTGTCAAGTATGCTGGCAGTGATTTTAATGGCTCAGATCGACTCTATCAATGTCCAGTTATATTGTTTGGCAACACTGTTTTGTTGCGGCATGTTCGGTATCATTATTTCATGATGAATTCCATTTTTGATTAAAAATTTGCACATCTCAGTGTTTATATACTCTCCCCCTCCATTGGACTGGAGAATCTTCAGTTTTCGGTCTGATTGCATTTCGGTGAACGCTTTGAATGCCCGGAATCGATCAAATGTATCACTTTTGTTATCAATAAAATATGTTGTGATGTAGCGAGTAGCATCATTGATGAATGTTAATATATATTTCACTCCATTGACTGATAGTATAGGCATTGGCCTATACAGATCTGAGTGCACCCTTCTGATAGACTTTATTGATTGATTTTTCGCATATCTGAAAGGCTTGTGATGCGACTTTGCATATTCACACCTGGTGCATATTTCAATTTGTCCAGTTGACAGCCACACATCTCCGAGCCCTATGACAAATTTGTTGATTAATTGCAGAGTATTTCGGCCTGGATGGCCTAGCTGGTGATGCCATAATGTATAGTCATCAATCTTGGAATTGGTGATGTTTGCTTCTAGCTCTAGTAATGTTGATAAATGAAATAGGTTACCATCGGCTTGTCCGATTTTGATTTCCTTGTGATCCGCACCGATTTTAATTACTGATCCATTGCTTTTGAAGGTTATGTCATTTCCATCATGTATCAATGCCCACACAGATATTAAATTTCTAGTGATTTCCGGTATATATAAAACGTTCCGTAATTTCAGCTCATCGTCGAGCTCAATTGTCCCAATGTGTATGGTGCGTAGCTTCTCATTCTCTGTATACATGACCAAGCCGTTGTGCTCAGCCACCATCTCGAAAATCTTCCATTAGTTGAACATATATTGCATGGCACCTGAATTGATGATGGCACCAATCACCAGATTTGCTTTAGCTCTCAGTTTAGCCTTTTCTTTTTCTGTTTTTACCCAATCATTAAATTTGTTGTATTGGAATATTCCATGTTCTCCCTCACAGATATAGCATTTCCGAGGATGTCCCCGAAAATTCCTACCTTGATGGGCTCCGCAATCGCTGCCTCAGTTACCTCTGTCATTATGATGATCTCCTCGATTGTTTCCGTTATTATTGTTATAGCCTCAGCTTCATCCAGTACTTTCGCCTCAGTTGCCATAACCACCGCCTCGGTAACTATCTCGGTAGCCGCCTTGATCTGTCACATGGGCTTTGTCATGCCTTTGCTTACTATCTGGGTCAAATCTGATGTATGCGAGTTATAAAGCCTCCAGCATTATCAGCATATTCTCCTGTGCAAGTATTAATTCCTGGTACCTGGGGCTTAGACCCTGGAGATATTGTGGTATAGCTTCTGTGTCAGTCATATCTTCAATTTGCATCATAATTTGGTTGAATGCGTTATTATAATCTTCGATCAATCTCTTTTGCTTCATCATTGCAAGCTTATCGCACATTTATAACAATTGTTTCATTGATGCATATTTTTGCATCATAGCCTCTTTAAGCTCATTCCACAAATCAAACTCTCCTGATGTGTTCATGTGTCTCCATAACCACATTCTAGCATTGCCTGTAATTTTACTGATTGCTACATTGACTTCCTCCTTTTGTACTGATAGATTGGCACTGGTGATAAATTACTCTATGGTATCAAAGTAATCAAACAATCTAGGTGTACCTCCTGACCCATCGAATTTGTTGATCAATCTCAGGTACTCCTTCACCAGATCGTTAAGCTTTGTTAATGTTGTTGGTGATAGTAATTGTGTTTGTATTTGTGGCATGTTGCCTTCTGTAGCTACATTCTGATTGGTTAGCGCACTGGGTGATGCATTTGTTTTATCGATTTTTGCCATCAATTCACCCAATAGGGTTGCCAGCATGTCTAATTTATCTTCCTGATTTCTGATCATTGTATCTATCTGTTCCTGTCGATCGAGGCTAAATCCTATATTGCTCTGATGGTTGTCATCTAATCCTTCGTCATCATCAAGGGTTTGATATCTATTATCTGTTTTTAATTTAGACTGCAATCTTGTCAATCTTGTTGCTGACAACGATGTATATAGATTGTCCATTTTATTGTATTATGTTGTTGAATGCTATGTCATTACGTATTGTTTATCATGTTGTGTAATCGCAGTTGTAATTACTATGATTGCATAGATCTCAGGTTGTCGAGCTATAATTCGAATGACTTGGGGCTCATAACCTGTTGAAATTTGATCTTCGAATATGTATTTGGGGGTAAGGAGTACACTGACTTATGAAGCCAAATATGCATGTATTTATTAATGCTAATATATGATTGGTCGATACAAACAAAGATCATCTAAGCCACAATTGAGTGACATACAATCGATCGTTAATGGGAGAGAGATATAATAAGCTAATAATTTCAACAGTTTATAGCTATTTGTAACTGTTCACTAATAATAGTTTATAGTCTATAACTAGTATCTGTGTTTATGGCTATTTTATTTGTAGCTCTTAGTAAAATAGTTTACAGCTTTTAGTAAAATAGTTCATAGATTAATTAACTATTTTTTTGATATACTTTTAATATATTAGAAACCTTATAATATACTTGAAGATTTCTAAGTCCAATATAGATTAGTATCATCAGACACTTCCTCATAAGCAGTTTTAGAGAAACCCTCTTACAGAACTACTACAACTCTATACTTGAGTAACTTAAGAGAATACTATCAATATAGTAGAATTCATTAAAGGAAATATCAGTATCTATTAACTTAACAGTATTACTAGATAATTTAGAAGCTATTACTAAATAGAATATACTTTATAACTTAGATAAAAGAATTGTTAAAA